>CATKHJ010813897.1:0-15340 GCA_949750685.1 Vernicia montana | reverse complement strand
ATTTTAGCCTTTTTTGTTTTGTTTTTTTATTTTTTTAGTTTGATTTTAGCCTTTTTTATGTGAGATTTTTTGTGCCTCTTTTTGTGGAGTTTTTTATACTTCCTCTTATGAAGTTTTTTGAACTTGCTATGAAAAAAGATCTCAGATCTATTATGATCTTGACTCGGTCTACTCAGAAACCAAGAAGTTTCTCTAGCGATAATGTCCTCTTGTCTCGGCTTATCTGATGAGCAAGTAGCTTTTCTAGCAATAACTGCTTCTATAATTGGTCAGATGAGCATTAAGGGTATCAGTTCTTGGCAAAAGTCATCTGAAGCTTGGTTCAACTGACCCGATATTCAAGGTTTTTATTGTTTCACTATCTTTAATGGTGTTCAAAAAGATGTTGTGGCTCTGCTTTTTATTTACCCATGGTTCGGGTGTGTTATTTTCTATGTAAATTTAGTTTCTCTTCCATTTTAAATCATGTGTTATAGAGTTATATTGGACAGTGTGATTATCACTTTTATTTTATTCTCATATACTTCTCTTTTTAATTAATATATAGGGGTGACAATTCCTATTAGTTGGTCGTGTTGACCTATACCTATGACACGATAAGAGTTAATATGAACATGGCATGATTAGTTTATCATGTCAAAAATCTAAACATGAACACGATCCACTTAATTAATGGATAATACGACATAATACAAATAACACGTTTGAAAATTTAAATTAATTAATTTTTTATTTAATATTTAAAAATTTATCAAATTTAGTAAATTAATCCCTATTAATTTATATCATTACATAAAATATAATTATATATAAATTTATAAAGAAGATTAAAAGAAATATTTATATATACATATTCTAAAAGTCATAAAATATATTAGGTTAAATGTGTTAATAAATTAAACATTTCGTTTTCGAGTTTACAGATCAATCCGCGACACGATACGATTATTTTCGTGTCACAATCAGGTTGACACGAACAAAATAACTCCTAACCCAAACCCTCTAATTTCATGTTGGATTCGTATCGTGTTATCATATCGTGTCTAATATTGTCACTCCTATTAATAAATTTCCTTATCTTTGGCAAAAAAAAAAATATATATATATATATATATATTCATTAGGAAAGATTATCAGTGTTCCGAGTTTTTATCAATGCCAGAGCAATAAATAAATATATAGGAAGGCTATATCTTATTGGTTCTTTAAATGGTGGCGTCGTGTGTAAATTAAAATGTGTACATTTTTTGAAATAATTATTTTTAGATAAAATAATTAAATTAATTTAAAAATGAATTGAATGAGAAAAAATAAAAATTTTGATAGTGCTGTATTTTAGTTAAGAGAAAAGTATAAAAAGTATCATGTAATTTCACCAATTTTCACTTTGAGATCTGTCAAATTTTTGTTTTTAATGAATACTAACGTAGTGCTGACATTAAGGATGACAATTTAGTCTACTGCGCTCCGCCGCTAATACCTTCTATTTATTAAATAGGGTGGGACAGATTTTAAATTTTAAACTCGTGTCGGGTTCGAGTACTAATATCACCCGACCTAATTATATATTATATATATATTTAATATATTATTTTTAATTTATAGCTTATTTTTTTTTTATGTAAAAAATAAAGTATATTGTATAGATATATAGAATATATATATAAATGAATATATATATATAGTTGGCAAAATATATATATATATATATATATATGTGTGTGTGTGTGTGTGTGTGTGTGTGTGTGTGTGTGTGTGTGTGTGAGAGAGAGAGAGAGAGAGAGAGAGAGATAAATTAATATTAAATAATTATTTTTAAAGAAAAAATAAATAAATAATAAAAACGGGTATACTTGTGAGTATCCGTACCGTTTTATAACTCGTCTCGTCCCGCCCCCGAAACGGGATGGGTATAAAAAAAATATTAATGGGGCGAGTACGGATAATGAAAAACTCGCCTCATACCCATTCCTAGCTATAAGTGAATCCTCTTTAGCAAAAAAAAAAAAAAAAACATTAATTAGTATGAAAAGAGAAAAGAAAAGAACTTAGAAATTAAAAACAAAAAATACTGGAAATAGCATAAACACGATGAATAGTATCAGCAAGCCACCGAAAGCCCAAATCACTAATTGTACTGTTCTTCCTAATTTAGAACCTCCATTTTCTTTAATTCTCTGTTTCTCTTGCATGTCTAATTTCCAAAGCCCAAACCACTAGATGTTTCAATTTGATATTAAATAAGAAATTTGTTAGTTTTATAGATTGTTTTTAAATTTAAAATTGAATTAAGCTAAATTGAAAATAATATGATTTAATTCAATTTTTATTTTTTAAAATAAATTAGGACAAATAAATCAATTTATTTCAAACATAGAATTATTACACTAATAAATATTATTGAATTTGATTAATGCTAGTGTGTGTGTGTGTGTGTGTGTGTGTGTGTGTGTGTGTGTATAGAAGAAAAAAAAAATATCCCTTAGTTTTAATACAATCAAGGGTGAAAAAAATTTATCCATACGAAAAAATAGGCTAAGTCAGGATGCAATGTGGCACTTGTTGTGTCGTGTGGAGTGAAAGACAGCATTTGTCTATATCAGTACATTCCGTTGGATTTAACAGATTAAAACTTAGTAATTTAGGACTTGATTATTAAAATTTTAGCTTTTATCTTATATGAATAAATATGAAATATAAATTTTATTTACAAATAATAGATTGTGATTTAATTATTTTGAATTTCTTAAATTTAAATGATAAAATGTAATTTAATTATTTTCAATTCCATAAAATTGAATTTATAAAGTGAAATGAAAATATTTTCCTCCATATAATAAACATGAAAGTTCAAATCTATTACATAAATAATTTTATAAAATTTATTTATACAAGTAAGACACTATACAACACTATACAAGTAATTTAATTTAATGAAAGTAATTTAATTAATCTTTAGTCTCGATTGGCCAATTATAATCAATTAACGTCCTAGTCCTGATTGATTTAGAAAAATATAATGTTGAATTTAGTGAATATCGATTCACCCATAAAGAAAGGAGATCTAATGTTTTTTTCCCCCCTAAATTTAGTTCCAATATGATAGGAATAAATGATTAAAAATAAAAGAAGTAAAAAATAGTGATTTGACAAGAAAAAGATGTCAGATTGTTTACTTAATTTGGCAAGAAGAAGTTGCCAAATTATTTATTTAATTTCATAATATGACAACACCAAATGGGGAGGTCTATAAAAAGCTTCAATATTTTCTTTGTTAACATAGAACAAGAAAAAGAAAAATTCCTTATATTTAGAGAGTTTCAAATAATTTGAGGAAAATATTGCGAGTATATGTGGTTGTAACAATTTTCATATAGTGAATATTTTTCTCTGGTTGACTTTGACAATACCGTGGTTTTTTCTTCTTTTTTGGAGTTTTCACATAAATTTCTTGTGTTATCATTCTTTCATTATTTCTTTTGTTATTCTTGCATTATTGTGATTTGAAGGAAATTGGATTAAATAAATTCAGATTTCCCAACAAGTATCAGAACTTCGGTTACGTATACGTTAACTGTTTGTTTGTGTTGTGTAAGAAAAATATCGAACATTAAGTTTGATATTGAAAAATTTGATGGAAGAATTAATTTTGACTTGTGGCAAGTGCAAGTCAATGATGTATTAATCCAGTATGGATTATACAAGGCTTTAAAAGGGAAACCGGTCCCTGTTGCTAGCAGAAAAGATTTAGAGATTTTGGTGATGAATCTAATTCAAACGGTGGAGATTCAAGAAAATCTAGAAAAATTGGTGATACCAAGAAATCTATACTCACTGATGAAGATTGGGAAGAGTTAGACATGAAAGCTACTAGTCAAATACGGCTATGTCTGGCTAAAAATGTCTTAACTAATGTGGTTGGCTTGTCTACTACAAAAAAACTTTGGGAAAAGCTGGAAGAATTGTACAAGGCCAAGGATATTTCAAATAGATTATATTTGAAAGAACAATTTAACAAATTGCAAATGGATGAAGGTACGAGAATCTCAAATCACTTGAGTGTTCTTAATGGGATTGTTTATGAGCTTGAGTCCATTGGAGTTAAAATTGATGATGAGGACAAAGCTTTATGGCTCATCTGGTCTCTTCCGCCTTTCTTCAAACACATGCAGCCCATTTTACAATATGGGGGTAAGGATTTGGTTTTCTCATAAGTTAGTAGTAAATTAATTTTCAAGGAAAAAAGGTTGAAAGATAACGACAGTAGATTTCCTGAAAATTCAGCACTGGCAGTGAATAATTTTTCTAGGAAAAATAATAGCTCTGGAAAGAAAAAAAATTTCTGCTAGGATTGTGGTCAAGCTGGACACACAAAGAAAGATAGCAAAAAGGGTGGAGCTCGTTCGGCTAGTAGCTTCAATGTTGCTTGTAATATTATCATCTCTGAAAGATGAGATAATAATTAGTTCCTGTAAAAAGATGTGTATCTTCATAGCATGATGCTACCTTATTGAAATGTCATGGAAGAGGATATGTTGTTGGTAGCTGTCCACAAATTTACACATCATTGGTTGACAGTTTATAGTGTGTGGTGGAATTAATGTCGATGGCTAATGAACTTCCAGAAAAGTCAACATATAAGTTAACACCATATTTTATTAGCAGGTTATTTTCGACATGAGTCGGTGAAATTCTTAGAATTGGGAAATTAATTCTAAGTGGGTATACTCGTTATGGTGGAGTATGGTAATTCTCGAAGAATTATGATTGTTAGTAGCAGACAATATTTTGTGTTAGAAGACTTTTATTTTTAATTATGGTGAAGATTGTTAGGAATAAATAATTAAAAATAAAAGAAGTCAAAAATGGTGGTTTGGCAAGAAGAAGATGTCAAATTGTTTACTTAATTTGGCAAGAATAAGTTGTCAAATTGTTTACTTAATTTGGTAACATGACAACATGTGAACCCTCAATTTTGCACCCACATGATGATGTCACAGCTTGACACATGTTAAATTTCATACGCTACCCAAAGCTGGTACGGTAGTCCCACTAGTCGGTTAGCAGGCAGGGGTCAAAGGGGCAACGCCCCCAGAGCAAAAATTGGCTTTCAGTTATCATATTGTCCGATAATTAATTTCGGATCCACATCCACTGACCTATAATTTTTCAGATTTCAGAATATCCCAAAACTGACTCGGAATCCCCTAAAATTGACCCGAAAAACCGAACCGGAGAGCGATTAGCCCGAAAATCGGGCCGCCTCATGGACGGCAGCAAGGCTGGACAGTGCGTCCGACGCGTCTGCTTCTACAAGTCACCTAGCGCGTCCGCAATGATGCGCCTGCTGCGCGTCAGTGCAGACACGTTAGATCAGATCTGGCGCGTCTGACCGTCCGCCGGGAGGGCTGGCGAAGCCGCCAGTCCTGCTGATGCGTCTGCCAGCTCCCCTGGCGAACGCCGCGAGAGTCACTCGCGGACGCGCGTGGTTCTCAAACGCGTCCGCGAGGCCTTTTGGCGGCAGTCCTCCTTTTTGTGATTTTCTGATTTTACCCCTCATTTTTTTTCACTTTTTAAGCCATTTTTTATCTTTTTTACCCCCATCTGCTCCTATAAATACCTTCCTATTTTTCTTTTCAAAACACACCTTAGAGCTAGTATTGATGGCTATCTACTACTCTCTTTCTCTCTCTCTCTCTCTCTAATAATTTTCTCACTCATTTTGAGTAATTCCAATTAGTTAATTAATTAAAAATCAATTTTAGTTAATTAATTAATTTTCAATTAGTTTTAATCTCAATTAGTTAATTAATTAAAAATTAATTTTAATTAATTAATTAATTAATTTTTTTAATTAGTTTTCACTCAATTTGATTAATTAATCCTTTTAATTAATCACTTTAATTAATTAAAAAAATTGGGTAATTAAGCTACCAAATTATCAAATTAATTTCTTCCAAGATTAATTTAAATTCATCTTCCAAAACCAATAAAACAGAATTTCGGTATGTAAAATCACTCCGCCCAATTAAAATCTCCCAAAAGAAGGTATATCATCTTCTCTCACCAACCCCAAAATCAAATCAAATCAATCTAACCAATCCCTAAACTCATCCACCTCATAGTGGAATGAACTACGTAGGTTTTGATTCTCATTCAATGTGGTACGTAGATATGCTTGAAATCTGAATCCAGGCCTCAAATCTAAATTCCAATCAATCCTCTTCCCCTTTTATTTTTCATGTAAATGTCAATTTATTACTTTTCTTGTAAAATTCAATTAAAGCAATTATTTAATTATTTTTGGAGTAAATGAGCGATCTTGTGATTTTCCTAGTACCCATAAGAGCTAGAGGAAATACTCTCATTTACTTGTGGATGTTTAAATACTTGCTCTTTATTTTCTCCATATGTCTCATAATTATGTCATGCTCATGCATTATGAATTGTCATTAATATTTGTCATTCATGAAATAAATTTTCAAAAGTCAAATTAAATTTAAGAGCCAAATTGAGATTATTTTAACCAAAAACCTAATCCCCGAGTTCAACCTGGTTCGAAGACTAATGACTTTATCCTTGGATAAATTAGTCAAAGATTAATAAATTGGAGTCAAATTAAGTTTTTCCTTAATTTTTCCATTTAAATAAATTAGGGTGGCGACTCCCGAATCTTTTTCAAAAATCAAAAATCAATTTTCCGAGGCGATAGCCGCTTCCAATCGTGAGCACCGAAACTCGTACCTTAACCTCCTTTAAAAATCGCTTAACCTTTCCTTAAGGCATTCATTTTTCCCGAGCGAGGGGAGGAGCATTCGGGCGAGGCCTCATGCAACACCAAATGGGGAGGTCTATAAAAGGCTTCAATATTTCCTTTGTTATCATAGAACAAGAAGAAGAAAAATTCCTTATATTTAGAGAATTTCAAATAGTTTGAGAAAAATTCTCTTGGGTGAATTTGAGATTTTTGGGTATGAGAAAAATATTGTGAGTATATGTGATTATAACAATTTTCACATAGTGAATATTTTTCTCTGGTTGTTTTTGACAACACCGTGATTTTTTTTTTTTCCTTTTTTAAAGTTTCCACATAAATTTATTGTGTTAGCATTCTTTCATTATTTTTTTTTTTGTTATTCTTGCATTATTGTGATTTGGAGGAAATTGGATTAAATAAATTCAAATTTCCCAACACAATCTACATTCGAATTCAAGATTTTTCAAACCAAGAAAACAACTCTAGTATCACAAAATTTTGAGGGCGGAGATCGTATAGAGGTCTTGGAATTCCACAAACTGCATCTATGATTGCCCTAAAAAAAAAAAAAGCACCATTAGATGAATAAATTAAATCATGTACTTCATTACTACCTAAAATCAAAAGTTCATGCATGTTTTACAACTTGAGATGACCAACTTCTTGATGACAAAATTCCTCATTAATTCGACCAGTGACAGGATCAAGATTAGCCTTTTGGGCTCCGATGGGAGGAGGACCACCCATGGCGAAATCTGGAGCAATAGCATCAAGCCCACAACCACGTGCGCCATAGCAGAAGAACTTTGCTTCAAAGAATTCCAAGTTCATAGCAAACTGGATTTGATCTTCATTAGCCTTAATCGGTCCACATTGATTGCTACAACTATCCACTACAACAACATAAACCATAACAAACAAGAAAAACAAACAACAATTGTTAGCCTTTTTTTTTTTTTTTAATAATTTTCTACTCAGATACAGAACTTGAACAATTTGATCAAAACAATTAAACAGACATATATATTATATATTGAGTCAGCTAGTACATACTATTGATAGATGGAGACACTGTAGGGAAATTTTATGGGATATTTCACACACAGTGGGAGCAAAAATTAATAAATAACCCACAACAAAGACAATAAGAATTTTACGTGATTCGGTTTCTCAATAAACCTACATCCACGATCCACAAGGGATAATTTACTATAACTCTTATAGTTACACAGTATAATTTTTTTACGGAGAAAATTATAAACTCTCTCTCATACAATACCCAATAACCCAATACACCATTTTCTCGCAGTGATCAAAAGATTAAATAAGTGTAGGATAATTTTTGGATGGATAAAAATTATCAAAACTCTCTCACAAAATAACACTCACAAAGAAATATAACTCTTTTCTTTTTCTTTGTTTTTCTCTCTTATATTATATATCTTCCTTACATCTCTTGCCTATAAATAGGCAGGAGAATTTACTCCTTCATGCGTAATAGAGCTGATTGCCAGCTCTCTTACACGTTTGCAAGTTGGCAAATTCAATTTGCCATCTTTTTTTTTTTTTATTTCTTTCCACTACTTTCTAATTTATTAGGCTTGTGGGCCCTCCATGTTGGAGAGATCCACACCTACCTAACAAATCTCTTATTCACGACAATATGGAGGGTTTCATTATGACTGCAACTTTGTCAATCTTTCCCATAAGTATGAGTCTCTTCATGCTCCCCCTCGAGCTAGAGCTATCTACACTCTAAGGTTTAATGATCTTTTTAAGAACCGATTTACAGGGCTCCCCCTTTTCCGCTGATGTGAAATTAACACTCTGCTCATCACCTTCCATTAGATAGTTTTCCATTCGCTCTCAGTTATAGTTGCTAGCTTTTCTTCATTCAAAACCGAATCAAGATCTTATTGCATCAAAAGGTCCTAAATAGTACTCTGCCACAGAGTAAAATTACCCTTTCTATCAAACAAAAGAGTTGTATACTTTAGTGTACTTTCCATGGTGTCTTGAAACGCTTATGCTGAGAACACATTTCACTAAGGTAGCACTAAATAATCCAAATTTAAGAAAATTGAGCTAAAAAATGAATCAACACGTCAATTTTTTTTATGAAATTGACATTTTCAAAATTTATGCTGCAGGACCTGGTGAATAGTACCAGACACTATTCACAGTAACTGTAGCTACAGTACTCCTGAACAGTACCGTACCCTACTACAGTTTCAAACAATGTTGCTATAGTTCTTCAAATTCTGCAACAGTAACCATGCAAAATTTTGCGCAATTACTATTTTACTATTCACCAAAATTTTGATTTTATATCTGTTTTAGAAACGGATCACAACAAAAAAAATTTCATATTTTTCTCTTTCATGCAGTATATTTCTTTTCTCGAAATATGATATTGTTCCGGACAGCAGTTCCACTTCAATCCCAATAAAATTTCTCTTTACCCCAAAATAAGAATTATAAGCTCTAATACCACTTATAAGAAAATTTTATGGGATATTTCACACACAATAGGAACAGAAATTAATAAATAATCCACAACAAAGACAATTAGAATTTTACATTGTTCGGTTTCTTAATAAACCTACATTCACGATTTACAAAGAATAATTCACTATAATTCTTATAGTTACACGGTATAATTTTTGGATGGAGAAAATTGTAAACCTTCTCTCACACAACACCCAATATACATTTTTCTCACGGTGAACAAAATATTAAAGAAGTGTAGAATAATTTTTGGACAGACACAAATTATCAAAACCCTCTCACAAAATAACACTCACAAAGAAAATCTAACTCTTTTATTTTTCTTTGTTTTTTTCTCTTATGTTATATCTCTTCCTTACATCTTCTGTCTATTTATAGGCAAGAGAATTTACTCCTTCACGCGTAAGAGAGCTGACTGTCATATCTCTTACGCGTTTGCAAGTTGGCAAATTCAATTTGCCATCTTCCTTCTTTTTCTTTTTTTCTTTTTTTTCAACTACTTTTTAATTTATTAAGCTTGTGGGTCCTTCATGTTGAAGGGACTCACACCAACCTAACAGACACATGGTAAAATCAGGGACGTGGATGCTAATTAACCATGCATATATTCTAACCGTTTGGTTGCATTGTTGTTGTTACTATAGTGCAAGTAAAAAAGAAACCACTTTCACTTGATGTTGATAGATAATTTTGTTAAAGAAAATCATCACCGCCTCTGTCTCTAGAATCTTCTCTTTGGAATTCTCTCAAATGGTCTTCTTCATCGCTTCATTGGAAGGCTCTAGAAAAAGTGATTAATTGATAACAAATATTGAGAAAGGTCTTCAACCTTTCCTTTACCGACATAAGGTACCTATATATATATATATGGGTTTTGGTTATTGTGTATGGTGTGCTAAATATGAGGGAAGATAAGATGTGTGCATAGAGTGTGAGTGGAAAAGTGAAGTGCACGTGAGTGGAAAAGCGAGAGTTAAAAGCTAATTGAGATGTGCTTATATGCTTGAGTGCAAAGAGAGAGTATTGTGTATAGCATATGTATGTCTCTTTGGGTATGAGTTGATTTGTAAAATATCAATTTAGTACAATAAAAAATTATTTTCTTCAAACGAGCCCACCACATCTCACAATTTGCGAGAGAATTTAATCCAACAATTTAGTATCACAGCTTGGTTGGTCTGAGTGATCAAGAGCTTAAAAAAAAAAAAAGCGGTAAGGGATTGTGGGTTGTGCGTTCGTGCACACTCTGGGACTGTGAAGCAAATTTGTCAGGGACCTTGCTTAGTTGATAATAAGGAGAAATTTATCAAGTCACGATGGTGGATTTTCAAACTACGGGCACGATTAAAAGGCTCAATAATCACAACTATAGTTCTTGGCAAACTATTATTAAGTTCTATTTGGAATGATAAGAATTGTAGGCAAATTATATTGCGACCCACTCAAATTGTTGATATATCCTTTAAATTTAATTGGTTTTTATTTTTCAAACTCAAACATTTAAAAATTTCTAAATCTTACGTATATTTTAAGTCTTCTCTTTTCTCAAATTATATTGTGACCCAATTTAAATTACGTATAAACTAAATTATTAATTAAATTTAATTCAAATATCACTAAATTTGTACAATTAATAATATGAAATTTTAAATAAATTTAGTTTATATAAAAAAAAAATTATGAGTGTTTCGAGTCTTTATCAATGCCATAGCAATAAATAAATATATGGGAAGGCTATATCTTATAAGATTTTCAAACGGTACCTTCGTATATAAATTAAAATGTGTAAATTTTTGGAAATAATTATTTTTAGATAAAATAATTAAATTAAAGTATTCTCCTTTTAATTATAATTATACTAATGTATTCCTTTTTTTTTTTTTTTTTTTTTTGATAATTGATAAAGATAACAAATTGAGTCCATAAAAAAGCTAAGAGTCATTCTGGAATTGTGAAGAAGCACTATAAATTCCCATTACAAGTTGTGCTTAAATCCCAAATTGCCACATACCTTCTTGTCTTGCATACCTCTGGTACTCTGTTGTTGATGCAGACATTGTAAAAGCAAATTTTACTCGTTGTGGTATAGATTTTATCAATCCCAACCCAACTAGCAGAGAGAAAGAATAGTATATTTATTTGATAACAATATCAAATTCATTTTTCATTTTTTGAATTTGTGTTATAGATTATTTTTATTTATTTATTTAATTTGGTGTTATATATATAAAAGAGAGAGATTAATTTTCAACATTTAATAATTAATAGTCATAATTTTTAAAAAAGAAAAGCTTTTATGAGAATTATAGTAATTTCATCACACAAAAAAGGTAAAATGGAGTGTATTTAAAATTTTTGAAGTATATTTAACCATTTTCTTTTGCAGAATTGAACTAAATTGTTTTAAATTTAAAATTGAATTAAGCTAAATTGAAAATAAAATGATTTAATTCAATTTTTATTTTTTAAAATAAATTAGGACAAATAAATCAATTTATTTCAAACATAGAATTATTACACTAATTAATATTCTTGAATTTCTTTAATGCTAGTGTGTGTGTGTGTGTGTCTATATATATAGAAGAAAAAAAAAATATCCCTTAGTTTTAATACAATCAAGGGTGAAAAAAATTTATCCATATGAAAAAATAGGCTAAGTCAGGATGCTATGTGGCACTTGTTGTGTCGTGTGGAGTGAAAGACAGCATTTGTCTATATCAGTACATTCCGTTGGATTTAACAGATTAAAACGTAGTAATTTAGGACTTGATTATTAAAATTTTAGCTTTTATCTCATATGAATAAATATGAAATATAAATTTTATTTACAAATAATAGATTGTGATTTAATTATTTTGAATTTCTCAAATTTAAATGATAAAATATAATTTAATTATTTTCAATTTCATAAAATTGAATTTATAAAGTGAAATGAAAATATTTTCCTTCATATAATAAACATGAAAGTTCAAATCTATTACATAAATATTTTTATAAAATTTATTTACACAAGTAAGACACTATATAAACTCTTATAATTGTAAAAAATAAGGTCTACTTTTAAAATGATTTGTATACTTTAATATTTGGCAACTGCAGGATCATGAACTTGAACAGGAATGCAAATAAAACAGAGCTAATTAATTAATTGATAAAAAAAAATTAATTAAAAACTCGAGAATCACTTAATTATTATAAAGCATTTTCAATATGATAAAAAAAGCATACAAGAGACTGATAGTAATTAATTAATTAACAACAATCTAAACTTAATTTAGAAAACTCCTTGCAATTCTACCATTGCCACCACGAGGAAGAAAACCACCAGGCTGACATTCCCTGCCAGTTCCATAAACGATCCTTAAAATCTCAGGTGGAGTGCGAGCATAGGAAAGGGAATTGGGATCTGCTGATAATACATTACTTTCAGTACTATTCTCAGCTCCAAACTCCTTAGGAACTATTAAACCTTCATCTTTAATCCCACACATACCAAGCTTGTTCCTTAGACTTGATATTGCATGAGTAAATTCTGCTACATTTATATTATAAGGCTCCACTTTCTCATTAGCTTTTTCATATAGCAGTGCTCTTATCACTGCATCTTGCCCTGCCTCTACGCCCAACAGAGACGCAACAAGCTAAACAAAAAAAAAATGAATTAAATAAACTATGTATATAATTAATCTTTGGACTCCAACAGAGACGAATTAGTCTCGATTGGTCAATTAGTATCAATTAACCTAGTCCTGATTGATTTAGAAAAATATAATGTTGAATTTAGTGAATATCGATTCACTCATAAAGAAAGGAGATATAATGTTTTGTTTCCGTAAATTTAGCCCCAATTCACATTTGAATTCAAGATTTTTCAAACCAAGGAAACAACTCTAGTATCACAAAACTAAAAGCTCATTTGGTCTAATAATCCCTTTTAAATGTACATACAATCTGATAGAAAATACCTCAAATTGATTTGAAAAAAATATATAAAGTATAATTAATATTGTGGGTGGAGTGAGTGATGTTGCTTACCCTTTTAGAAGTGTAATCGACTAGATTTGGAATGGTGCCAACGTATCCTACAAGTCCCATATAAGGGATAAGGTAGGATGCCAAGAGAAAGTTGACTGTGCTCAGATAAGGGTTAAATGGAGGGTCCAATTTGCAGCCAATTGCTTGGTCAAACACTTTTGCAAAATTTTGAGGGCGGAGATCGTATAGAGGTCTTGGAATTCCACAAACTGCATCTATGATTGCCCTGGAAAAAAAAAAAAAAAAAAAAAGCATGCACCATTAGATGAATAAATTAAATCATATACTTCATTACTACCTATAATCAAAAGTTCATGCATGTTTTACAACCTGAGATGACCAACTTCTTGATAACAAAATTCCTCAATAATTCGACCAGTGACAGGATCAAGATTAGCCTTTTGGGCTCCGATGGGAGGAGGACCACCCATGGCGAAATCTGGAGCAATAGTATCAAGCCCACAACCACGTGCGCCATAGCAGAAGAACTCTGCTTCAAAGAATTCCAAGTTCATAGCAAACTGAATCCGATCTTTGTCATTAGCCTTAATCGGTCCACATTGATTGCTACAACTATCCACTACAACAACATAAATCATAACAAACAAGAAAAACAAACAGCAACTGTTAGCCATTTTTATTTTTAATAATTTTCTTCTCAGATACAGAACTTGAACAATTTGATCAAAATAATTAAACAGACAGATATATTATATATTGAGTCAGCTAGTACGTATAGCTGATAGATGGAGACACATGGCAAAATCTGGGACGTGGATGCTAATTAACCATGCATATATTCTAACCGTTTGGTTGCATTGTTGTTGTTACTATAATACAAGTAAAGAAGAGACCACTTTCACTTGATGTTGATAGAAAATTTTGTTGTGGTGTCACTCTCACACACGGAGAGACCCACATACAATATATATATAAAAAAAAAAATTGTCAGCACCGACGGATTGCTCCCTAATAGTTGCATGCTCCCTAATAGTTGCATGAATTTGCCTATAAATAAGTAAATTCATGCAACAAGAAAATATATAGAGAAAGTGAAAGAGAATTGCCAGAGAAAGAAGTTCTCTAAAAACAAATATTTAAAGAGAGTTTTATATATTTTTAGAAAATAATTCTTAAAAATTAGAGTGACAAAATAGTAAGAAAAATATTTTGGGATATTTTTAAAAAACACTGTGAGTGTTACTATTTTAATGAGATCTCATTTTAATAATATATTACCTCTAGATTTAATATGGAGAAAACTCTTTTATACCTACTATTTGTAATAGATGAAATTTATTTAGAATTTGTCCCGTGAACGTAGCCCAAAATTAAGGGTGAACTACGTTAAATTGCTAGTATTATTTTTTGTTGATTATTATTATTGCGCATTTATTTTGCTGATTATACCCGTTGTGCCCAACAAGTGGTATCAGAGTGACTGATTTTCCACATCAGAAAAAAAAAATTCTCGGGAAATTATTGTTGTGAATAGTACTCTGAGGTACTGTGTAATTTGATACTATTCACAGATACGTGTACTGTTCATATATATCAGAGCCTAGCTGGAAATAAGTGTGGTAGTGTGAAAGTGCATGTCTAGGAAAAGTTCTGACTAAAGAAAAACTTGGTATTTAAAGTATGTCCATTGTGACCCACCTCTATTTCCTAGGAACTTACCTGGTGTACTGTTCACAAACTACAGTCACTGTTTCAGTATATAATACTATTCACATAAAATAGTGGGAGCTAGATTTGCTCAAAAGAAGGTTGTGATAAAGGCAATGGAGGTAAAGACAAGCAAAATGATCAACTTAAACGGCACAAATTACCACATATGGAGAAACAAGATGAAAGATCTCCTATTTGTGATGAAATTACATTTACCGGTGTTTACTATAACTAAACCCGATGACAAATCAGAGAAGAAATGGGCGTTTGAGCATGACCAGGTGTGCAACTTCATCCGACAGTTTGTCAAAAATAATGTGTACAACCACATCTGTAATAAGACTCACGCACAAACTTTATGGAATAAAC
>CATKHJ010813870.1:0-13650 GCA_949750685.1 Vernicia montana | reverse complement strand
TACTTTTCTCTTTCTCTCTTGTCTCTTGTCTCTTGTTGTTCTTCATTTCATAGGTGATGAGATTTCCAACTAGCTCTTCAAGAGTAAGTGAGCTCAAATTTTTAGACTCTTCAATTGCATCCACCTTTGAATCGAATTTTTTCGGTAAAGATCTCAAGATCTTTGTCACGACCTATTTTTAGAGTCACGACGGTTTTAGGGCATGGGTAACCTTAAGTGCATCAAATATCTGTAGAACCCATAAACTTAAACAATTAATTAACATTTTAGCAACATAACAGTTGAATGTTTAACACATTCACTCATAATTAGCCCAAAATCACAACCTGCATAAAAATATACACTTCCAATAAATCAATCTTATAACCTCACTTCACTTCAACCATTCCATAGAACCTCCCATGCTCAACTTCATAGTCTTAACATATATTCATGATAGGAAAAATTACATTTCATGTATACATATATAAACATGATTTTTGAACATACTAAATTCATATATACATTTTATACATGAAAGCAAGTTTAATACTTTATATTTTCTATTTAAAACCTATACACCATTGGAGCTTCTAGAGTGGAGCATCTTCAAAATATAAACTTTATATTTTATTATGTGGTTCCTCAATGATGAAAAGATAGTCGAGGAACGACTCTTATACTAAATCTGAAAAATTTAGGGGAGAGGGGTGAGTATAAAAACTCAGTGAATAAATAATATATATTATACATGTAAAAATGCAATTATGCATTAATATATATATTTTAAAACTTATATATTAAAATTTCAATTATATCATTAGTTTGATAACTTGAATAAAAATATAAGTGCAATTATGTAATGACATTTTAAGTACTTGGTTATTTGAAGCTAGATATTAGAAATGAAATATAATAATCATGGCCTTATTCACATTGAGACATAAATCAGTTTGTAACTAATAACTTGCAACTTGAACTTGTACTTGTACTTGTACTTATGTCATTGAATGCAAGACTAATCACGTACTTGCGCCCTAGGGCACTTGGCCACCCTAGGTAGCACCTTGACAAATTTAGCCCTGTCAAATAAGCTACTATGAGCATATAGCTTGATGGAACTTCCATCAGTCAGAGGATTTCTGTCGCATTGTTTACATATTCATCTTGTAATAAAGAAAAATAATTTACAACTTGCAAATATAATCATGAATAATTATACAGCTTGATAATTTAATCAACTTGAACTTTCATGCTTACAATCAGTGTTTTAAAAATCGGACAGATGATCGAACCGGTCAGGTCACTAATTTGATGAAGCTAATTCAAGTCGAAGTGGAATAGTTTCACCTTAGTTGAACTTGATTGCAAGCTGATGCGACCTGTAAGAAGCAACAAGAGTCAAGTGGGCTAGGCGGGGTGCCTAGCAATGCCACTCTGACGATCAAGTTAGATGATTGATTCAATTGAGAAGATTAAGGACAAAAATATTTGCACTTGTTTGTATATACGTGGAAGTATGTACCTTAAAGATTTGATTTCTTGAGGTATTTATAGAGTATAAGTCCTTACATGAATTAAATGTCGATTTTCAAGACCAGTTCGGATTTGGAATGGCATTTAGCATGTTTTTAGCTTCCTATATGAAAATGAACTTCATTCCATGGTGGCCTGATTTTTACCTTTACTGGGCTTTTAAATATATTGGATTGAGTCGGGCCCAACTTACTTTACAACCCAGGTCAGTATATTTTGTCCTTTATCAGTGGCCCCCCTTGTTTTAGCGAAGTCAGCAATTTTTTGTGTACTTTGATAGAAACAATTCGGTTTTTAATTTCTGAACGATCTAGTTCTTTTTGCTTTAGCACATTGTTTACTTCGGTTTTGAGACTTTGACTTTCGCTTTAAAATTTCGAGAGTCTTTTGACATATCTTTTCACGCTTGCCTAAGATCCGGTTATTTAATGCTGAAGTGATTTTTTAGACACGTGGCACAATCCTAGCCTTGAAGTCCCAGGGTCGTGCTTTTATCTCTGTCACCTATTTCATTTTTGAACTGATTAATTCAGCGCATTTTTCTAGGGTTTTGTTTCTTTTAAAAACCCTTTCTTCTTCATTTTTACACACCTTTTGCATTCTCATATTTCTCCAGAGCTCTCTTTTCTTCTTTTTGCTTTCTCAAATTTTCCTCTGTTTTCACTTCTTCTTATTTTCTTCCTTCATTATACTGTAATGGCTCCAAAGAAAGATGAGAATTATTACCAAAGCATCAAGGCCGATTTGGAGAATGCTTAGGGAGATATCCCCTCTATTCTGAAGACGAAAGATTTAAGTGGTTTTGCTGAAGATCTGGAAGATCAAGAGAGGTTTGCTGTGGATTTTTCGAAATCGGATGCCAGAATTTTTGTTAATTCGAACATCCCTAACACTGTTGAGATGACCAAGGACAACGATCACATCATCTTCTTCTATCATCAAATCGAGGCCGATTTGCGATTTCCACCATCTCCCTTTTCAGTGGAATGTTTCAATTACTTCTGTATCAATCCAATGATGCTATCACCAAACTCGATTTAGGACCTTCGTCAATTCGAGGTGATTTGCAAAGCCTTGGGTCTCCGCCCTACTACAAGGATGTTTCAATGCTTTTTTAAATTCATTCGCTCCAACGACAGCCAAGTGTGGTGTATTGGTGCGAAGCCTGGGTGCAATTTGTTTATTAACAAACCAAATAAGGTGAACAATTGGCACACCAAGTTCGCCACGGTGGTTATTAAAGAGGAGTTTTGAGATAATGAGGGCTTCGGCTTTCGTGGATTTCTTCAAGTTCCCGCTGTTTATGGTCTTCCTGACATTCCTATGAACCTCTTGCCCGACGAAATCATTGCAATGGAGACCCTTATAAAAGATGACTGCTCCTATGATATGGGGAAGCTCGACTTCGCTTCTTGCATCAAGGACGCCCGAGGTAAGACTATGCATCTCGTCATTAAGGATATTAAGGGTGAGTTTTCACCTCTTTCTATCTTTGCTTTTGTTTAATCAGTTTATTTGTTGTTGATTTTTCCTCTTTGTTTTTGCAGTCTGGCTCACTAACAAAGAGAATGCCTATAAAAAGATTCATGAGTTATCAAAGACCCTAGGCCTTACTCCTGCACCTTTCAACGAAGCTGCTTTCCTCCCCATTCTGGTGGAGCGAACTGGCGAGCTTCGAATTGCCAATGCTTCTAACTGGGGTGATGAATCATCTGCTGGTGAGAAACGAAAGGCCTCCTCTTCTCCAATCTAGCCTATTCCTAAAAAGAAGAGAAGGTTGGTGAAGGCAGCTGCTGGTAGCTCTTCTCAATCTAAGGCCCTTGTACCAGCTACTGCAGTTATAAAGTCAGTGGTTAAGTCTTCCTCCACTTCGAGAGCAGCCTCCACTACCACAACTACTTTAGCCATTGCAACTACACCACATAAAGATCCTCCTATTGCTATCTCTAGCGATGGCGAGGACGTACTCCCAGTCTCCAAGCTTGTCCGCAAATCAACAGGTGATTCTTCATCCTCCTCTGAGCAGACTACTTCTGACCCTTTCAGAGACTGACTCTATAATAGTGACATTTTTGATGTTATAGTTGATCGAATCCGTGAAAAGGTTCCACCTCGTCAAATTGTTGACGAGGTCATGCGGATGGAGACTTCTCTTGCTGACGAATCTTCTATCCATAGTGTCCCAGAGCCTAATTTAGGTATGTTCTTTGTCTACAATGAGTCTTCTCAGACATTCTGCTGTGATGATCTCTACAATTTAGCAGGTTTTTCATGTTTCTCTTCATCTTTTATTTACATGTTGTCTTTTTGCTTGGTGCTAATTTTCTGTCTACCTTTTTTCAGTAATTAAGAGTTCAAAGAAAGCAACTTCATCAACTCCTACAGTCTTTCTTCCATAAAATGTCTCCTTGGATGACTTAATGGATGAAATGGACCGAACTGATGACTTCGTTCCTTCTTCTGCACTTCCTATCTCTGACCCTGACTTGCTTTTTCAAGCTGGGGTAAATGATATGATGCTGGCCCCATCTATCATTAGGGAAGGAGAGGGAGATGGGGAGGTGGCAAGAGATCCTGTGGTGGACGAAGTCCCTGATGCAGTTGAAACTGGAGCTGCCTCAAGACCCGAGACTGATGAGGTCGAAGTGAGGGAACCAATGCCTCAAATCGAGCTCGTTCCTTCACCCCCTCAGGGTGAGATCTTAAATAAAGGGACTTTGTCTGCCACCGGTCCTGCAATGGACGAAGTTTCCCTTGTTATGGAGTCTACTTTCCCTGAGCAGCTGCTGCTAGACTCTGAATCAACTCTTGATGAGGTATATATATTTTTATCCATTTATTGTGCCTTTCTTACTACTTCCTTCTCATCTCTATTTTATTTTTATCTTCCAGTTGTCGATGTTGAATAAGAAGATTGGAGAGAAGTTGACTGAATTCGCCCGCTATCATTCTGTAGTGCGAAGGAAGTTTTCTTCTAATCAAGATATTATTTATAAACAAAATGCGGCAATTTCATCTCTTCAACTTTCTTATCAAGAGATGACCAAGAAGCTGAATTCGGATGTTGCCTCTCTGCAGGTTGCTTTGGAGGAGGAGAAGAAGAATCAAACCGAGTTGGAAAATTTACGAGTTGAGGCGAAGAACTTGACTGGGGAGAGAGACCACTACAAGGGTCTCTTTACCTAGAAATCTAAGGAATTGGAACGACTATCTGTTAATTTAAGAGCTCAATTATCAGATTTTGAGGCTGAGGTAAAGAGCAAAGATTCTGATCTTCTGGATCGTCAGAAGGTGATAGAAGAGCTCCGATTTGAGGTTGAGAAATTGCAAGCTGAGATTTCTAACCTCAGGGAACAAGTCAAGGACTTTCCTGATTTGATGAAGAACTTTGAAGTTGCGGAGAAGCATATTGCTGATCTTAAGGATAAGCTTAATAGCTCTGAATGCCTTCGCAAAAAGGCTGAAGACCATAAGGCTTCTGTCATCCAAGGCTTCTTGGTTTCTTCGGATTATAAGCATCGATTAGCCTTGGACTTTGCTGCGAGGGCAATCACTTGTTATAATACGGCCATCGATGCTTGCGCTGTTAAGTTCCCTGAGGTTTTAGCTCATATACCGAAGCGTATGTTCGTTTCGTCCAGCTCGGCTTCGTCTCCTATTTCCTCGATTTTGATTCGTCCTGCTTCTGCTTCAACTCCTCCAACTGTTCCAACTTCTTAAGAGCATCCTCCTGCTTTATGATACATTTTTTTAAAAAATTATATATATGTACATCTTGTATTACAGTAATTCATTAATACAATTCCATTTTTCTTTCACTATTCTATACATTTATACTTAGCATACTCAGTTTCTTTTTACTACTTTAGTTGACTTCGACCTCACGCCACTATGTTTTACTTATTTCCTTGATAGCAACTACTTTGCCAAGTTTATTGTTCTCTTTAATAGAGAATTACCTCGTGTTTGTTTACTGGGTCTTTAATAGCCATTTCATTATGCTACTTTATTTTTTAAAGTCACTTCGTGTTATTTGACTTCGTTGATGTTTAGGTACTTTGGTTCTCTTAACAGAGAACTATTTAGTTGATTTCTGCCTGGTTTTGTATAGGTGTCTTTTTACCTCGCAGTTTTCTGCCTAGATTTTCCTAGGTCTTTTTTGGCTCGCGGTCTTTCACCTAGGTATTTCACTTTCTCAATAGAGAGCTGCCTTGCAGACTTTCACCTAGCCTTTCCTAGGTCTTTTTTGCCTTGCGGTCTTTCGCCTAGCCTTTCCTAGGTCTTTCACTCTCTCAACAGAGAGCTGCCTTGCGGACTTTTACCTAGCCTTTCCTAGGTCTTTCACTTTCTCAACAGAGAGCTGCCTTGCGGACTTTCGCCTAGCCTCTCCTAGGTCTTTTTTGCCTCGCAGTCCTTCGCCTAGCCTTTCCTAGGTCTTTCACTCTCTCAACAGAGAGCTGCCTTGCGGACTTTCGCCTAGCCTCTCCTAAGTCTTTTTTGCCTCGCGGTCTTTTGCCTAGCCTTTCCTAGGTCTTTTGCTCTCTAAACTTCTTAAGATGCTGAATATTCCAAGTATGTGGAACTTCGACATCTTGTATTGTTACAAGTTTATAGGTAGCTGGTCCTATCACTTTTTTAACTTTAAAGGGTCCTTTCCATTTAGGTGCGAGCTTGCTTGTTCCTTCTCTTTTGCCTGTAGCTTCTAAATTTCTCATGACTAGCTCTCATTCTTTGAATCTTCTAGTTTTTACTTTCTGATTGAAGTAACTTGCAGCTCGTTGCTTGTAAGCGGCCATCCTGATGCTTGCCTTTTCTCGGAGTTCTTCTAAGAGATCTAGATCCAGTCTTTTGCTTCATTATTGTCTTCATAATTTGTGAAATGGACTCTTCCGCTGGGTAAACCGAGGTCGACCGGAATAACAGCCTCACTGCCATATGTTAGAAAGAAATGAGTTTCGCCGGTGGGCTGTCTTGGGGTGGTTCGATATGCCCATAGGACATGATGAAGTTCGTCTACCCAACTTCTCCCATATGAGTCTAGCCTTCATTTTAATCCCTGAAGGATTGTTCGATTGGTCACTTCGGTCTGTCCATTTGACTGAGGATGAGCTACTGAAAAAAAGTGTTGCCTTATATTAAGTCCAAAGCAGAAAGCCCTTACTTTAGCATTGTCGAACTACCTGCCGTTGTCACTGACGAGCTGATATGGTACTCCGAACCTGCACACAATACTTTTCCATAGAAAATTTATTACTTTTTCGGTTGTTATTGTTGCTAGCGGCTCTGCTTCTACCCATTTTGTGAAATATTCAACTGCTACAAGAATGAATTTTCTTTTTTCCGAAGCTGTTGGGAATGGTCCCACTATATCTATACCCCATTTTTCAAAAGGCCATGGGGAAGTGATTGGCATCTGTTCTGCTGCAGGGACATGTCTTCCTTGTTTAAACTTTTGGCAAGAGGGACATTTTCTAACAAAAGCGATGGCTTCTTCTTTCATTCTGGGCCAAAAATATCATTGTCGAACTGCTTTGGCTGCTAACATTTTTCCATCGATGTGCATTCTACAACACCCTTCATGAATTTCCCTCAAGACATATTCTGCCTCGCTTGGTTTTAGGCATCTCAGCCATAGGAGAGAGTATGCTCTTTTGTAAAGTACGTCATTATAAAGAGAGAAGTGGGTACTTCGGTGTTTTATTTTCTTGGCTTCTTTAGGATCTTGTGGTAATTCTCCTTTTTCGAGGTATGCTTTAATTGGATCTAGCCATGTTGGTTCTTCATTAAGTTCCATTACCTCTTCTCCTTCTTGAATGCTCTGATGTCCCAAAGTCCCTATAAAGATATTCTGTGGGAGTTCGATAGGGTGCGTTACTGCAAGTTTTGAGAGGGTATCTGCTTTTTTATTTTGGTTCCTTGGAATCTTGTGAATTTACAGCTTGACTCTTCGATCTACCATTTTCTGAATTACCTCTCTGGTCTTCTCTAAATATTTGATCATGGAAGGCTCCTTAGCTTCGAACTCTTTTTCTATCTGCCCAACGACCAGCTGGGGATCACTGTAAACCTTCAGCGATGTCAAATGAAGATAGTTTGTGAACATTATTCCTTGGATTATTGCTTCATATTATGCGATATTGTTGGTTGCCTCGAATCCAAGTTTTAAGGCATATTCTATCATAAATCTTTGTTCGTTCTTTAAGACTATTTCGATGCCACTTCCTTCTTTACTACTAGCCCCATTAACAAATAGTTCCCAGCTTAATTTATCTTCACAGCTTGGTTCTTGTGGGTCTGGCCCCCTGGTATTTATCTCTGGTTCGGTTTTTGTGACTTCGGTGCCAAAGGAACATTTTGACAAAAAATCTGCAAGTGCTTGCGCTTTAATGGCTGATCTAGCTCGGTACTGTAACCTATGTTGACCCAATTCCACCGACCAACACATATTCGCCCTGATGTCTCTGGTTTGTGAAGTGTTTTTTTGTAGAGGTTGGTCTATCACTACTATGCCCTGGTGTGCTTGTAAATAAACTTTGAATTTTCTAGCAGATAAAACCAAGGCATAAGCTATTTTTTCTATGGGTGAGTAATTCAATTCGGCTCCATGTAGAACTTTGCTGAAGTAATATATTGGTCTCTGCACCGATCCCTCTTCTTTGACTAGTACCGAGCTGATGGCTTGTTCCAAAGCAGATAAATAGATGAGCACTTCTTCTCCTGGTAAAGGTCAGCTTAGCACTTGTTCTAAGCTGAGAAATGTTTTTAGTTGATGAAAGGCATATTGGCAATCTTCAGTCCATTCAAAAGTAGCTGCCTTTCGTAATTTTTTGAAGAAGGGGACGTATTTTTCAGCTGATTCAGACAAAAACCGACTTAGAGCAACAATTCTTCCTGTTAACTTCTGTACTTCTTTGATATTACGGGGTGCTTCCATTTCTAGTATTGCTTTTACTTTGTCTAGATTCGGTTCAATTCCCTTTTCACTCACCATATATCCTAGAAATTTACCTCATTGTATAAAAAAGGCACACTTCTCTGGATTCAGCTTCATGCCATACTCATCCATGACTTTTATTACCTCGTTTAGATCCTTGAGATGCTCTTTGAAGCTTTTGCTTTTGACTATCATATCATCTACATAGGCTTCCAAATTTTTCCCTAGCTGGTTTTTGAACATCTTGTTTACTAGTCTCTGATAAGTTGCTCCTGCGTTTTTTAGACAAAAAGGAATAGAGACGTAACAGTAAGTCCCTTTTTCAGTTATAAACGAGGTCTTTTCCTCGTCCACTGGATACATTCTTATTTGATGATAGCCCTATTTTGCATCTAACGAAGACAGATATCCATACCTTGCTGTTGAGTCCACTAATTTGTCAATCATGGGTAAGGGGTATGAATCTTTAAGACAAGTTTTATTTAGATATGTGAAATCTACACACATTCTGTAAGTCCCAGTCGACTTTTTCACCAGCACTACATTAGCTAGCCAGTCTGGATATTGCACCTCTCTAATGAATCCAGCTTTCATTAACTTGTCAACCTCCTCGTCTATCACAGCTTGCCTTTCTAGACCGAAGCACCTTTTCTTCTATTTTATTAGTCTATGTGAGGGGTTGACATTAAGATGGTGAGTGATGATGCTTGGATCAACCCCTTTTATTTCATTTGAGGACCATGCGAAGCTGGATAGACGATCTGGTAGAAATTGGTGAGCTTGATGTTTTTGTTCGTCCTCTAGGGAGGAGTTAATAAATAGGTATTTTTTCAATAGTTCTCCTCCCATTTGTATTTTCTCCAATTTCTCTACCAGTTCGGTTCTCTATTCTGGAACTTTATATGCTGGTTTGACCAAGGCAACCTATTCTACTGGATGAAGGTGGATACATTTTTCTGCTTTTTTCTCTCTGGCTCTCCTCTGTCTTGCGTCCCATAGACACATATATCTCCCCCATCTGGTTTGGGGATAGTCATTTTGAGTTGTCTGATATTAGTCGATGCATCGAAGTCATAAATGAGAGGCCTTCCAAATACAATGTTGTAGCTCAGTGGTAATCTCACCACCACAAAATTTGCCATTAATGTAACATAGTCTGGGATAAAACCTACTGTAACAGGTAACCTCGCGATCCCAACTACTGGTATTTTCGTTCCATCTAAAGTGCAAACTGGATTCCTAATGTCCTTTAGATCACTCTCTTTGAGTTCCATCTTTGCATACGCCGCGGCTGTGAGCAGATTTACCGAACTGTCATTATCCACTAACACTCTTTTTACTAAGAAATTGGCTACCACTATTTGAATTATTAATGGATTTGAGTGAGGGTGTCTGATTTGGCTTCTATCCCCTCTTCTGGTTGGTACCGGAGATCCATTCCAAAAGACGAACTCAGGTTCTTCTTTCTTCCTTTAGGAGGCCTTATGTTGATTATTGCTCATTACTACTTCATCTGGTCCACCTGTTAAGCAATTAATGACTCCTGCTGACCTATCATTAACAGCTTGTTTCCCTTTATCTTTGCTGGCTTTGCCCTGATTACCCCTCACAAAGTTCTTCAAGTACCCCTGGTTGATTAATCTTTCGATTTCTTCTAGTAATTGCCTGTAGTCATTGGTGTTGTGACTATGAGCGTTGTGAAACAAACAATTTTTATTTTTATTTCGCCATTTTGGTGGGGTAAACATAGGTTGTGGGCGAGCCCAGATATCTTGATCTTTAAAAGTTGCGAATACTTCTGCTGGGCTCGCATTCAGTGGAGTTAATTTGGTCAGGTCTAATGCATGAGATGGTTTGTTCTTTTCATTCCTACCCCTTTTATTTTCCCTACGAGGTTCTTCCTGCTTCTTGGTTTTGCTTTCTATTTTAGGACTTTCAGTTGTCCTTCTCCTTTTAGCGAACTGATTAAAAGAGTATGCATCATCTTGTCTAATGTATTTTTGGGCAATGGCCATAACCTCTTCTAGGGTGCGAGGTGCATGTCTGCACAATGTTTTGAAATAGTCTGTATGGAAGGTCCCATTCTATAGGGCCTCTACTGCCCTAGGTTGATCGAGCTGTCTGACCTTTAAAGCCTCTCTATTAAAACGAGCTACGTAGTCTCTCAAGGGCTCCCCTTCTTTTTGTGTTATTGCCTCGAGAATTTGTGTTCATTTTTCCACTGGAATACTGGTTGCAAATCTCTGCATGAATTGAGTGGCGAGCTGCCCAAAACTAGTAATGCTCTTTTCTTCCAAGCCATCGAACCATCGAGTAGCTACTCCTTCTAGAGATCCTCTGAAGGCCCTGCATAAGATCTCGTCATTTCCTGTCTGCAACTCTATCGCATGTTTATAATCCATAACATGGGCTCTTGGATCAATTTTACCACCATATTTTTTCAGGTTTGGTGGTTTGAATTTACTGGACATTCTGTATTCTTATATGGACCTAGTGAAAGAAGATTTTAGGGCCAATTTCAAATTTTTGTCTAGAAATTTTTTATTTTTATCTTCAGCAATTTCCTCTAGGAATTTTTTAAGAGTTTTTTTTATCTCTTCATCCCTTTTTTGGCTTATGACCTCCTAACTAGAAGACTCGGAGAGAGATTCTCCTTCCCTTCTAGTCCTCTTTTTGTCTCTCATTTCTTTAGTCCTGTTATCCGGGTTAGTCCTGTTTGAACGTTGAGGATGGTCTTCCTTGCTTTAGTTTCTGCTGGCTATCTGCTCACTTTGCCCTTGGTTAGGATTTTCCTTTTCAACATTATTACCAGGTCTGACAATTTCTGACCTCACTTTTTTCCTACTTCTTTCAACCACACGATATTGGTTTCGTGTGTCCGGTGCTATTTCCCCGAAGTCGAGTCTTCGAGTAAGATCTGATCCTGGTATCACTTCGGTATTTGCCTGAATATTGATTGTCAAAGTATTTTGAGGGGTTTGCAGGGTGCTTAGCAGCAATTGTAAAGCCGATACAACTTTCGAAGTTAACAGGACAGACTGACTCCTACCCTGACCTGGGACTATGGCACTTAACTGTTGCAATGTGGATGCTACATTAGTATTTGAGGTTAGTCTAGGCAGAGTGACTTGAGTCCCAGCATGATTTTCCACCCCTGGGTGGATTTGGGAACTTCTGGGATCTCTGAGAAGATTTTCTCGATTATTATTATCTTCTGATTGAACCATATTTTTTGATTAAGTTTTTCTATAGGTCACAAAGTTTGAGAATATTTAGGAAAGATTTCTGACTAATCATTTCCTACAGACGGCGCCAATTTGATGAAGCTAATTCCAGTCGAAGTGGAATAGTTCCACCTTAATTAAACTTGATTGCAAGCTGATGCGACTTGTAAGAAGAAACAAGAGTCAAGTAGGCTAGGCGGGGTGCCTAGCAATGCCACTCCGACGATCAAGTTAGATGATTGATTCAATTGAGAAGATTAAGAACAAAAGTATTTGCACTTGTTTGTGTATACGTGGAAGTATGTACCTTAGAGATTTGATTTCTTGAGGTATTTATAAAGTATAAGTCCTTACATGAATTAAATATCGATTTCCTTGACTAGTTTGGATTTGGAATGGCATTTGGTATGTTTTTAGCTTCCTATATGGAAACGAATTTCGTTCCATGGTGGCCTGATTTTTACCTTTACTGGGCTTTTAAATATATTGGATTGGGCAGGATCCAACTTACTTTACAACCCAGATCGGTATATTTTGTCTAAGGAAAATCTAAATTTCTTTCATTTAATACTCATATACTCCATACTTTTAAACATATAAAAGCTTAATCCTTCATTAATTGAAACAAGTGACCTTCCCTTCCTCAAAACCTTTATTGATCGAAATATTCAAATAAAAGGAAGAAGAAAATAGCTAAGAAATCATATAAAGAAAATAAGATTCAAGTTTATAACCCTTAAACAAACAAGTTTAATTAAAGAAGTTATCTCAAATTCTAAATCTTCCACTCTAACTTTGATGTCCAAAAAAATTGAGAGGAAAAGAAAATATTTGGGCTTTCTTTCTAGCTTGGACACGAAAATGGAGAGGAAGTTTGTAGAAAGTTGTACATAAATATTATATATAATATTATTTTTTTTTTATTTTTTATTTTTTTTAATATTCTTAGTGATAATTAGTTTAATTAATTAAAAATGATGTTACTAGAACTAGATATTTTAGTGTAAAGATGAGAAGAAAATTTATCACATACAATAGAACATTTGTACTTTATACTGATCATCAAATTTTTGCCAAACAAGGTGTGGGGTCCACTTTTATTTAAATTAATTTCTTTATTATTTAATTATCCAAAATTGATAATTTTCTTATTTTCTTATTTTCTTTTTATATTATTTCACTCTCTTAATTAATTTTTTTTAAATAATTGAATTTAAATTCAAAATATACTCATTTAATCACTAACAAGTAATTATATAACTCATATTCATATAAATAATTATTATATATTATTCTAGTCACATTTATGATAAGAATTTCTCATACAAATTTCCTAATAGGTTTTCCAACTTCATGACTTATAAATATCTATATTTACTTCTATATCATAAACGTATTCCCATAACAAACAAGTCTTAACTTGGGAAAGATTTAGGTTATTACAAGCTTGGTGATTAGCACTTTTTGAGTGAATATCTTTTCAAGTCCTTTTAGCTCGTTTACTATGGTTGTGAACCTCTTGTACATGTCGGAGATGGACTCATCTTTTTTGCATGCCGAAATTTTCAAAGCTTATTGTGAAGATATTCATTTTTGTATCTTTCACTTGACTTATACCCTCATAAGTCATTCTTAACACTTTCCATATTTCTTTGGCGGATTCACAAGTAGACACCCTATTGAATTTGGTTTCATCCAATGCACAAAAAAAAAGATCAACCGCTTTGTCATTTAAAGCTAGCCTCTTCTTATCTTCATTGGTGTATGATGAAGGATCCTTGGGCTGGTTTGTATTTTCATCAATGGGGATGAATGAACCTTTTTCTACAACTTCTTAAAGGTCATATCCTTTAGACCTTATATGAAACCTCATTCTCACCTTCCATTGGTTATAGTTAGAGCCACAAAATAATGGAGGTCTTGTGCTACATTGTCCCTCTTCAAATGGAGTCTTTGAAGTACCTGCCATGATGGTCG
>CATKHJ010813760.1:0-10430 GCA_949750685.1 Vernicia montana | reverse complement strand
AATTTAAGTTGTGGTGATTTGTTAGTATAATTATTCTCACTCTATTCACTCGTGTAATAGTTTCAAGGTGAATTTGTTATTATTGGTGGAAGTAAAAACCCGAATTCCATAATAATTGGTATCAGAGCACTTGGTTATCTTAGTATGCTCTGTGGTTGCAGTTTAGACTGATCTTCCATATCAGAAAAGATTTTCTTGGGCTAATTGGAATTCCGCATTAACAGCTATTAAATAAAATTTGAAGTTGAAATGGCATCCACATCAAAAGCTTCATCATAATCAATTTTGGCAAGATCTGCTATGACAAATGCCAGATTTGCAGTAGAAATTTTTGATGGCACTGGTCATTTCGGCATGTGGCAAAGTGAGGTTCTAAATGCTCTTTTTCAGCAAGGTCTAGATATTGTCATTGAAGAAAAGAAACCAAATGATGTTGAGGAGAAAGAATAGAAGACCATCAATCGTGTGGCATATGGTACAATTCGCTTGTATCTTTCCAGAAAGCAGAGATATGCATTCTCTAAGGAAAACTTCTGCAAATAAATTGTGGAAGGCACTGGAGGAGAAATATTTGAAGAAAAGCAGTCAAAATAAATTGCATATGAAAAAAAGACTGTTTCGCTTAATTTATGTTTCGGGTACCACAATGAATGAGCACATCACTAATTTTAATCAGCTAGTAGCTAATTTAGTGAATTTGGATGTGGCTTTTGAAGATGAAGATTTGGCATTGATGTTGTTGGGATCCCTTCCTAAGGAGTTTGAGTTTCTTGAAACAAGTCTACTTCACAGGAAGGCTGAAGTGTCTCTCAGTGAAGTTACTACTACCCTGTACAGTTATGAGCTCAGAAAACGAGACAAGAAAGAAAGTACTAGTGGTGCAGCAGAAGTAATGGTAGTGAGAGGACGCTCTTATAATCAGAATAAAGGAAGGAGAGGGAGATCAAAATCCAAACCAAAAAAAGATGAATGTACCTTTTGCTCGGAAAAAGGGCACTGGAAGAAGGACTCTCCTAAGCTAAAAGATAAAGGCAAGCCTGATAAAAGGAAAACTGCCTCAGATTCGAATGTAGCTGAGTACAATGATGAAGACTCAGACTTTTCACTTGCTGTTATGACATCCACAAGCTCATCTAGCGCATGGCTATTGGATTCAGGATGTAGCCATCACATGTGTCCCTATCGGGACTGGTTTTTTGATTTTAAAGAATTAGAAGGTGGAGTTGTTTACACGGCTAATGACAACCCGTATACAACAAATGAGATTGGTTCCATCCGGCTAAGAAATTATGATGGATCAATCAGGGTGCTGACAGATGTTCATTATGTGCCTAGTTTAACGAAGAATCTCATTTCTGTGGGAGTCCTAGAATCAAAGGGCTTTATTATAACTATAGCAAATGGAGTAATGAAGGTTATCTCTGGTACACTTGTGGTGATGAAAGAAATTTGAAAGAATAATAATTTGTATTACTATCAGGGTAATGTAGTTATTGGAACAGCAGCAACAACAGCTTCTACTGATGATCGGGAGTTAAAAGCAATCAGGCTTTGGCATATGCGCTTGGGACATGAAAGCGATAAATCCTTGAAACTTCTAATAGATCAAGGATTGTTGAAAGGAGCTCGGGCTTGCAAATTAGATTTTTGTGAGCATTGCATCAAAAGGAAGTAGACAAGGGTGAAATTTGGTACAACAATCCATGATACCAAAGGTATTTTGGATTATGTTTACTCAGATGTGTGGGGGCCTTCTGAGACAACTTCATTGGGAGGAAAACACTATTATGTTACCTTTGTTGATGATTTTTCTCGAATGGTGTGGGTGTACACTATGAAGGCTAAGGATGAAGTGTTGGCAGTTTTCACCAAGTGGAAAAAGGTGGTGGAGATTCAGACTGGCAAAAAAAATCAAATATCTCTGCACTAACAATGGTGGAGAGTATTGAAGTGATCCATTTCTGAAAGTCTGTGAAGCTGAAGGTATAGTTCGACACTTCACAGTCAGGAATACACCACAACAAAATGGGGTGGAAGAACGTATAAACCGAACATTGCTGGAGAAAGTTTGATGTATGCTGTCCAATGTTGGGTTGGGCAAACAATTTTGGGCTGAGGCGGTGACATATGCTAGCCATCTCATTAATCGACTACCATCAACTGCTATTGGAGGCAAGACGCCTTTGAAGATGTGGTCCAGAAAACCTGCTACAAATTATGATTTCTTGAGTGTGTTTGGTTCCACTGCATACTACCACGTTAAGGAATCGAAGCTAGATCCAAAAGCTAAAAAAGCACTCTTTATGGGGATTACATTTGGAGTGAAAGGGTATCAGCTTTGGTGTCTAGATGTGAAGAAGATAATTTTTATCAGGGATGTTACCTTCGATGAATCTACCATGTTAGAGAAGGTAACTAGTCAGCAGTCAGATGGTACTCCGTAACAGGTGGAGAGTACTCTAAAACAGGTGAAGTTTGAAAGCAGAATTGACCTAGCTGAGAAAGATGTATCTGGTGGAGATACTCCTTTGGTAGATGAGGAGTTAGATAAAGAAGACACTCCTACAGTAGATGAGGAGTTTGAAGAATAAGAGGTTCCAACCTAAGAACGTACACAATAACACTTATCGATTGCATTGAGGAAACCACAACGAAAAATTCAAAAAGCTGCTCGCTTTGTTGATATGGTGGCTTATGCATCACCAATTTAAGATGATGGAATTCCAACCACTTTTTGTGAAGCAGTTCAGAGTTCTGAAAAGGAAAAGTGGAGGAATGCCATGAATGAAGAAATGCAGTCCCTTGGAAAGAATCAGACATAGGAGCTAGCTAGTCTACCAAAGGGAAAGAAGACAATTGGATGCAAATGGGTATTCGCTAAGAAAGATGGATTTCCTGACAAAAATGATGTTCGCTATAAGACAAGGTTAGTGGCTAACGGCTATGCGCAGATGGAAGGAATTGATTGTAATGAAGAATTTTCTCCAGTTGTAAAACATTCCTTCATTAGAATTTTGTTGGCCTTGGTAGCACAATTGGATTTGGAACTAGTCCAATTGGATGTAAAAACTGCATTTTTACATAAAGACTTGGAAGAGGAAATCTATATGACTCAGCCAGAAGGGTTCAATGTTGCTGGAAATGAAAAATTAGTGTGTAAACTTCAAAAATCTTTGTACGGATTGAAGTAATCTCCAAGGCAGTGGTATAAACGATTTGATAAGTTTATGTTGGGGCAGAAGTACACAATAAGCAAATACGATCATTGTGTGTATTTGCGTAAGCTACAAGATGGATCCTACATCTATCTTCTCCTTTATATTGATGATATGTTGATAGCTTTAAAGAATCATAGAGAGATTAAGAAATTGAAGGCTCAGCTGAATAAGGAGCTTGAAAAGGATTTGGGTGAAGCCAAAAAGATTCTTGGCATGGAGATAACTAGAGATAGGAAATTGGGGAGGCTTTGTTTGTCTCAAAAGGAATATTTGATAAAGGTACTAATGCATTTTGGCATGAATGAGAAGTCAAAACTAGTTAGTACTTCGCTAGTTCCTCATTTCAAGCTAAGTGGATATCCGTCACTGAAGAATGATGTTGAATGGGAATACATGTCAAAGGTTCTGTATGCAAGTGTTATTGGTAGCTTGATGTATGCTATGGTGTGTACAAAGCCCGACATTTCACAGGCAGTTAGGGTTGCGAGCAAGTATATGCATGATCCTGGAAAAGAGCATTGGCAAGCTGTGAAATGGATTCTACGGTATATTCTGAACACCGTAGATATTGGATTGATGTTTGAGCGGGATAGACAAGTTGATCAATATGTAGTCAGATACTGTGATTCTGATTATGCTGGTGATTTGGATAAGCGTCGATCAACTACTGGTTATGTGTTTACACTTGGGAAAGCACCAGTTAGTTAGAAGTCTACCTTACAGTCAACAGTTGCTTTATCTACTACAGAAGCAGAGTACATGGCAATTACAGAGGCTGTAAATGACGCAGCGTAAGCAAAAGGCAAAGTCAATTTAGGGTTTAAGTTTTTAAATATTATTTGATGCCCTAAAATAGGTAAAGCAGAGATTTAAATAGGGGCCTCGAAACCCTAAACACAAGAACAAACATGGAAACTGGTAAAAATGGCAGATTCGTAATAATACACCATAATAAAATAAAGATCAAAATAAGGAAAACGCCACAGACGGCGCCTAAATATGAGTTTCCTACCAAAAATTACAAGTAAATCATTAAGTTACCATAAATAGAAAAACTGCTCGTTTAGGAGTCCAAATGAGGGAATTTGGCCGAAAAACGATATCGATCATCACCAAAGGCTATGAGTCAAATTCGTTGGACCATTTCCCTTTGGATCAAGTACCCATAGGGCCTAAATTTCTAGCTGCCCTGGACCACTATTTCTTCTGCTTGGCCCGCTGCCTGTCCAATCGGATCATAAACCCTTCTGCAAAGGCCTCCACGTCAGTCTCCTCCACTTGGCAGAAACTTGTCCTCAAGTTGGTCTATGGATCAGGGTACAGTGGTTCCTCAGAGGAATGGTAAGGAAACAGATCTACCACATTAAAAGTGTTCGAAATACTCATGCTCTTAGGAAAATCAATGACATAGGCATTGTCATTTATCTTCTTTCTAACAGTGTAAGGGCCATACTTCCTTAGTTGAAACTTACTGTAAGTACCCACTGGAAAGCGCTCAAGCCGAAGGAACACCATAAATGGATCTCTTACAGAAAAAAACATGCTTCCTTCTATATTTGTCGGCAGCTTACTTATATTTCTGATTAGCTGCTTCTAATTTTTGCCTGACTTCCTTATGCACCTCTATCACCTGTTGAGCAATATAAGCTGCTGCAACACTCTTTTCTGCATCTATAGAAAGTTAGATTAAGTCTAGAGTATGCTGTGGCACCTTAGTGTAGACAACAGAGAAAGGAGAACTGCTAGTAGCACTATGAACAACATTGTTATAGGCCAATTCGGCTTGAGGCAATGCCACATCCCACTGTTTTGGTTTATCCCCATAAATACTACGAATTAGATTCCCAAGGGTGCGGTTGATTGCTTCTGTCTGTCCATCCGTTTGAGGATGAGTAGTGCTACTAAAATTCAATGCAGAGTCAAACAATTTCCACAATGTTCACCAAAAATAGCCAAGAAATTTACTATCCCTATCGGAAGTGATGGTTTTTGGCACACCATGAAACCGGACTATTTCTTTGAAGAACAGTCTGGCTATGCTCACAGCATCAAAGGTTTTTCGAAAAGGGATGAAGTGCGCCATCTTGAGAACCTGTCAACAACAACAAAGACAGAATCTGCACCCCTCTGAATGCGAGGTAAGCCCAATACAAAATCCATAGACAGGTCTTTCCAAATGTTCTCAGGGACTAGTAAAGGCATATATAATCCTGTGTTTTTAGACTGTCCCTTAGCAGTCTGACACACATAACATCTCTGAACATACCTGGATACATCTTTCAGTATTTGTGGCCAGTAGAAACGTTCCTTGACTGCAGCAACAGTTTTATCTCACCCCAAATGAGCAGCCAACCCTCCTCCATGTAAATCACGAATTACCTTTTCCCGCAATGAAGTGCGAGGAAGACAAAGTTGATTACCATGCATTAAATACACATCCTGAATGTAAAATTCAGACACAGAACGACCACCAGAATAATCTTCCTAAGTCTGCCCAAAATCTTCATCATCTGCATAACAATCTTTCAGCTGCTCAAAACCCAGTATTTCCTGGCTCAAAGTAACTAACAGACCAGCCCTTCGACTTAGTGCATCTGCAACAACATTATGCACCCCTGACTTGTGATGTAGCCTTAAGGGAAATTTCTGTAAAAATTGACACCACCTGGCATGCATGTCTTTGCTGAGCCATTTCTGGCTATTCAAATATTTTAGAGCTTCATGATATGAATATAGTACGAACTCCTTTCCAATCAGGTAGTGTTCCCAAGTCTTTAAAGCACGTATAATGAAGTAAAATTCCTTGTCATAGGTACTTCATTTCTGCCTTGCATCACTGAGTTTCTCACTAAAATAATATATGGGTCGCCACTCCTGGGATAAGACTGCTCCTATGCCTATTCCACTTGCATCATAGTCAACTTCAAACAGTTTGTCAAAATTCGGCAGAGCTAAAACTGGGGCTGTGCATAATTTTTCTTTCAAGATAACAAAATTGTTCTCTGCTTCTTCCCCCTAATGGAACTTGCCCTTCTTCATGCACTCAATAATCAGAGCTGTAATGGTACTGAAATTCTTGATAAAGCGCCTATAGAAAGTAGCTAACCCATGAAAACTCTGAACCTCCGAGACAGTTTTTGGAGTTGGCCACTCTCTAATTGCTTTAACCTTAGCTTCATCAACTTGGATACCATCAGCACTAACAATATACCCCAAGAATAGCAGTTTGTTGGTTAGGAAACTGCACTTCTTAAGGTTAATGTATAATTTATTCTCCTGCAAGGCTGTTAGTACCTCCCTCAATTGCAACAAGTGCTCATCTTTAGTCTTGCTATAAATCAGAATATCATCAAAATAAACTACAACAAATTTACTAAAAGGCCTCAATACCTGATTTATAAGCCGCATAAATGTACTTAGAGCGTTTGAGAGACCGAAAAGCATCACCAACCACTCATACAAGCCTTCCTTTGTCTTGAAAACTATCTTCCACTCATCTCCAGGCCTAATCTGTATATGATGATAGCCATTCTTCAAATCCAGCTTTGTAAACCATTTGGCCTCGTGCAACCGATCCAGCAAATCATCTAACCGTGGAATGGGAAACTTGTAGCCCACGATTATTTTATTGATTGCTCGACTGTCTACACACAGGGACTCATACTCTCACAAATATGCCCCTTCCTCAGCAACTCTTTAACCTTTTCCTTCAAAATTTCACTCTCCTTTAGACTCTTTCTGTAATGTGGTAAATTAGGTAGGCTGGACCCAGACATTAAATCTATATAGTGCTGGATATCCCTCATGGGTGGCAAACCATCTGGAACATCAACCGGCACTAACTCATAAAATTCTAGAAGTAAGAGTTTCACAGCTTCAGGAAGCTCCTCCACTTGCAATTCAAGCTCTCCATCATACACCTGTTTCACTATCAAAGCATGACAATCTGGTCTCTTTGACTTCTGCCTCAAAGTTCCCTATAAGAGTCAAGAAGTTCTTTACTGTCGACTCCTCTGTGTTGTTCTTTAAAGGCAGTAGTGTGTACTTCACCCCATCCTTTACCAACCTATACTGATTTCTCCTCTCTGAATGTTGTGCATCCACATCATATTGCCAGGGCCTCCCAAACAGCAAGTGACACACATCCATTTCCACAACATCACAATATATTTCATCCTTATATTTCCCAATCGAAAAAGGGATTTTGCATCTTTCAATTACTTCAATGCTTTCAGCTCCTGATTTAATCTAGCCCAAAGTATATGGGTTTGGATGTTTCTCTACAGAAACCCTTAATTTCTTTACTGTTTCTTTCCCTATGATATTTTCCATACTCCCACTATCAATAACCATAGCAAATATCTTACAAAAAATAGTGCATTGAGTACGAAATAGTTGGTGGCGCTAGGATTCCCTTTCCTGCTTCGGTACGAGCATCATTCTCCGCACTACATAGGTAGCCCCTTCAAGTTCCTAGTCCTCAAAGTCATCCCCCTCACCATCTGGTTCACAACTGTACTCTTCCTCATCATCATCTTATCTGGTTGCTATGTTCATAGTTTTTCGCTGAGGACACTCGTTGGATCTATGGCCTGGCTGGTTGCACTTGAAACACTTTCCTACCACCGGCTTGGCATATGGGTTTGCTATTTTTTGTGCCTCCCTTTCCTTCCCTTCATTCACTGCTCACTTGCCTACAGCTTGATCCCCCTGGTTTTGATCATTGTTATAGCGATTGTTGCTATAACATTCACTGCACCCAGTAGCATCCAGGTCCATTTTGGACTTCTCAGAGGCATCAACAGGCTTGTAATTATCAAAATTCCTCCTATTTCTCTCTTGATGCATCAATTCTGCCTTCATTGCCATATTTTTTGCCTCTGTTAGGGTCTGCACCACCTGTACATCGATCCTATCTTTTATCATGGGCTTCAACCCATCCAAGTACCTGGCAATCTGCTGCCCTTCTGACTCTGATAAGTTGTTCCTTTTGGACAACCTCATGAACTCAGCGATGTATTCCTGGATAGACCGGTTGCCTTGCTGGCAACGTTGGTATTGTTGGAATAGGATCTGCTCATAATTTGGAGGTATAAATTCTTTCATCAACAGACTCTTCATTCTTTACCAAATGCTAACTCACCCCTTGCCTTCGTGTACTCTCCTGTTCTAGGTTCTCTCCCACCATGCAGAAGCACCACCTTTTAAACGACAGGCCACTAATCTGACCCGCTTCTCAAGAGGTGTTTCCATATAGTCAAAGAACTTGTCAATTTTCGCTACCCAGTCCAGAAAGTCTTTTATTCCGAAACCCCCATTGAAACTAGGGATATCAACTTTCAAACAGAAATCCCTATCTTCCCTGTCATCCCAATGACGTCTATAACCATCATCTCGATCTCGTTCTCCATTCCTACCATATCTGTCATACCGATCTCTTGTTAATTCTTCTTCATCATCAGACTCAGAATCAACTTCATTACCCGGTCGCCTATAGACAGGGACAGGTCTCTCGACAGGTTTACCACGAGCAGCTTCGACTCCTGGCCTTCTGTCATTATTCTAGCCCCGGTTCATGTCAATACCCATAGCATCCAAATGATCTACTATTGCCTCAAAGCGTTCCTCGAAACGCTGGAATCTTCGATCAATCTATTGCTCTATATGTGTTTCCAAACGCTGCTCCAATCGTTGTAACGCTTCATCCCCAATGAGTGGGGCTCTAGTCTCCTGAACACCATCGCGAAGACCACCGCCAGTCGCCATAGGCTCTGATACCACCTGACGTAGCGTAAACAAAAAGACAAAGTCAATTTAGGATTTAAGTTTCAAAATATTATTTGATGCCCTAAAACATGCAAAACAAGGATTTAAATAAGAGTCCGGAAACCCTAAATACAAGAACAAACATGAAAACTGCCAAAAATGACAGATTCGTAATAATACACCATAATAAAATAAATATCAAAATAAGGAAAATGCCACAGACGGTGCCTAAATCTGAATTTCCTACCAAAAATTACAAGCAAATTATTAAGTTACCATTAATAGAAAAACTACTCGTTCAGGGGCTCAAATAAGGGAATTTGGCCGAAAAACGATGTCGATCATCGTCGAAGGTATGAGTTGGATCCATTGGACTATTTCCCTTTGGACCAAGTACCCGTAAAGCCCAAATTCCCAGCTACCCCGGCCACTATTTCTTCTGCTTGGCCCGCTGTCTGTCCGATCGGATCATAAACTCTTCTGCAAAGGCCTCCAAGTCAGTAAAGGAGGCAATTTGGCTTCAAGGGTTGCTTAGTGAACTGGGAGTTGGACAGAGGCACATTAAAGTGCACTATAATAGTCAAAGTGCTATTCATTTAGCAAAAAACCAAGTTTATCATGCAAGAATGAAGCACATAGACGTCAAGTATCACTTTGTATGGGAGATTCTCGAAGAAGGTCAAGTACTAATTCAGAAGATCCGAACTATTGAGAATCCTGCTGACATGTTGACAAAAGTTGTAACGGCGGTCAAGTTCAAGCATTGTTTGGACTTGATAAATGTTGGCGCTTGAAAGCGCATTTGCAGACACTACTGAAGATTGGATTTGTGAGAATTTAGAGAAATTTTTGTTGGGTTTTGGAAATTCGCCAAGGTGGAAATTTGTTGACTTTGGCTCCTATGGCTCATTTTTCATCCCACAATTGTGGACTTATTTGGCTCATTTGTAATGAGCAAATATCCCATATCGAATAGATGTGGGATATGAGAGGGGGGACTAAGACTATAAAAGAAGTCTCCCCCTCCTTTGTTAAATCATCCCAAAAACAACTAAGCCCATTTATTTTCTAAGGCTTTTGTTGTTCTCTCTCTCTCTTTCTTTTCTTTGTAATATTTCTTTGTTATATTGAAATATTATTTTGGTAGTGTTCGAGAATATTGGCATAATTGGTTGAACCTCGTTAAAATTATGGTGTTCTTTATTGTCTATTTAATAGCTATTATCGGGTATAGTTGTAGTGAATTATTGTGCTATTAAATTACTTGTCTTGGTAAAATTTTGGCTAAGAAAAGACTTGGTACTTAAGTGTGTCCTTTGTGACCCACCTCTCTTTTCTGAGAATTTATCTTGTGGTGATTTATTAGTACCTATGATGCACGGAAACTCTCAGGAGGTCGCGTTTCCGCGTTTCAAAAACGTTTCCTGATTGGAAACTCATGGAAAC
>CATKHJ010813695.1:0-10043 GCA_949750685.1 Vernicia montana | reverse complement strand
TAAAAATATATATATTTTATATTTTAATAAAGATAAAATATATTTTATATTTATTTTAAAAAAAATATTCAAAACTGAAGAGAGATAAAAAAAAATATTTTATCTTTATTAAAATATAAAATATAATTTTTTTTTATAAATTATATTTTAATGTTTAAGGATTAAGAAATTATTTTATATTAAATTAAATTTGTAATATTTTAATTAATTAATTAATTTTATTAACTTTAAATTTCACAAATATTACATTTTCTCTAAATAATTTAAAAAATATTTATACAAAAATAAAAATTAATACGTAGGTAAATATATATTAATTTTTTATTTTTAACATCACTTGACAAAAATTATAAATTATGCATGGAGGATTTTATATGTATAATTTTAAAAAGATTAAGGGTCTAATGAAATAAAAAAAACATTAAGGGCTCACTTGAATATCAGCCCAAATGAGAGAATTTTATATGTACCATTTTAAAAAGATTAAGGGTCTAATGAGATAAAAAAAAAAAAAAAAATTAAGAGTTCACTTGAGTATCAGCTCAAAGAAGAGAGTTTTATTTGTACTTTGGCCAAGATTGAATGGTTGCAAAAGCTAGGTAGCTACCTTGCTAGGGACTATTTCAATTTCCACAACTTCTGCTATATGAATGAGGTAGGCGTGACATGATCTATTCATCAGTTTATTAAATTAATGATTATTTATGAAATTTATAAAATTTAAAAATTTATATAAAAATTTAAAAATTTAATTAATAATTTAATATAAATTTAAAGGTTAATTTAATATTTTACTCTATACGTTTCAAAATATTTATCGTTTAAAATTTCAGCATATGAATTAAAAAAATTATTAAATTGTCACAATTCAAAGTAAAAGACGAAAATATATATTTATTATTATTATTTTGATGTGGAGAAATAAAAGTAATTAATTCAAATGTTTACTAGAGAAATAATAAGAAGGTAAAGTTGAAAAAAAATAAATACCTTATTGAAATCTTAAAACGATAAATATTTGAAAAAAAAAAAATCTAAAATGACAGATATTTTAGAGCAGATGAAGTAATTAATAGTGGGTAAATTAGTATAATACTCCTAATAATTTTATCATAATTAGTACTTTAATCTCTACTATCTCAAAATTAATATTTTTAATCCTTAAATTAACTTTAATAAAAAGTAAAAGATTTTAAAAGTGTATGGATGAAATTATTATATAAATTAAAATGTTAAAAACTAAAATATAATAAAAAAAAATTATTAATTTAATTAATGAGGACTAAAGTTTTGATTATTAATAAAATTTATTTATAAATTAAATTGAAAATACTAATTTTGAAACAATAAGAACTAAAATAAATCATGTCAAACCTCAAAGGAATTAAAGTAATTTATCTAGCTAGATAATATATAAAAATTTATTATTTTCTTTCAATTTTAATATACAGGTAAATTATAACTAATTTTTTAAATTAAGATAAAATTACAATAATGGGAGAAAAGAAAATATATATATTTTTTAATTAGATTAGGGTATATATCAGAAATTTTTGAAAAGAAAAAAAAAATGCTAGGATTTTAATTATGAAACGTTAGCAGCACTATAAGACAAACAATTTATCACTGTAACATTAATACATCCAACTCCATATACTGGAGATGAATGAATGAAATAGTAAATTTGAAGGTAAAAAAGTTGGAAGTAAAAGTTTTTGGTAATTTGGTAGAGTGAAATTAAGAATGAAGTGGATTATCAATGTCATTTACAGTGGTGGAGCCAATCCACTTTTTGTCTTCCTCTTGCAGCTGATAACGTTAATTTGTTGAATTCTTGGATGGAAGGAAAAGGGTAGAACAACTGTTAAAGCTTTTAATGGCCAGTTCATATAAATTTTGAAAGATTGAGCTACAAACCATTTAGCCCCACTTTGAAATTCTTGGAATTTCCTCCCTAGCTATACAGTCAAAAACCACACGGTTTTTTGGTTGTCGACCACCAAAAGCCAACTTTCTCCTGTTACTCTAGTATTTGATAAAAATTTTAATTAAGGGCATGTTTGATTTAGGTGATGTGATATTTGTTATTAGGGATGGCAATTTAGCCCGTCCCGTCGGGTACCCGCTCCGCCTCGCCCCTAATGGGGCGGGTATTACCCGCCCCATTTAATAAATAGAGTGGGGCGGGCTTTAATTTTAAAACCCGAATCGGGTTCGGGGCGGGGCGGGTAATGCTAAAACCCGTCCCGATTATATATAATATATATTTTTTATTTTTCAAATATATATATATATATATATATATATATAATATATCATTTTTAATTTTTAATTTATTTTTTTATGTAAAAGATAAATTATATTATATAAATATGTAAAAAAAGATATAAATGAATATATATATACATAAAAAAATTAATATTAAATAATTTTTAAAAAAAAAAAGAAAAAAAAATTAAAACGGTAAACCCGCGGATACCCTCCCCATTTTTTTACCCGCCCCGCCCCGCCCCGTAGCGGGGCAGTAACGGGACGGGTATAAATAAATGTTCGCGGGGCGGGTACGGGTAATGAGAAACCCGCCCCGCTGCCATCCCTATTTGTTATATTAAAGCTGTTGCGGATAGTTGATATATTAATTTAAAATTTTAATTTATCACTTTAAGTAGATATATTAATTTAATTTAGATTTTTAAATGATAAATTGTTAAAAATTTTACGAATTCACAGCCATGAATTAAATGTCTCAGCTTTCAAAACCCTGTAAAAAAAAAAGATTGTTTCTACAAATTTGACTATTTGAGTTGCTCACATAATAACAGTTTCCCATGGTCCCAACAACAGCCTAAAGCTTGTCATATTGTCAGTCAGGTTTGATGTTGACTGACTTCTATTTATTCCCTTTGAAGCCCCCCCTCTTCATTTCCCACAAACCAAACCAAACAATTCTTTCAAGGCTAACTAGCTTCTTCAATTTTTTTCCTGTAACAATCTTTCTTTTCCTTTTTCTTCTTGTTTTCTTCTCCGCTTTTTGCACTTTTAGGTACATATCTTATTTATATATATGCTCAAGAATCTACATGGTTTGTGCAGGAACAAAAGAATGCTTCTTTTTGGGTTTCTTTTAGTGGGGTTTCTCTCAATTGTCTCTTCTGTTCATGGGTATTATGGAGGAGGTTGGATTAATGCTCATGCCACCTTCTATGGAGGTGGTGATGCTTCTGGCACAATGGGTATGTGAAACATTGCTCTAAATTTGTTTTGTTAATTAAGTTTCGACTCAATTATTCTAATTCGTAATTTCACTACGACGATATGAGTTTAATATTACTGATTCAAAGTTGTTGAATTTAAATCATGTAATGCACGTAATGAAATTTTTTTTTGGGTATATGACCCATTGGTTCTGAATTAATTAATGTATTTTTGGTTAATTAATTAATTATGTATATATTGGCTTTTTGTTTTTCTAGGTGGAGCTTGTGGTTATGGGAACCTATACAGCCAAGGTTATGGAATAAACACAGCAGCACTAAGTACTGCATTGTTTGACAATGGGTTGAGCTGTGGAGCTTGTTTTGAGCTAAGGTGTGTAAATGATCCACAGTGGTGTCTCCCTGGTACCATTGTAGTCACTGCCACTAATTTCTGCCCACCAGGAGGCTGGTGTGACCCTCCCAACCATCATTTTGATCTCTCTCAGCCTATTTTCCAACACATTGCCCAGTACAGAGCAGGGATTGTCCCAGTTGCTTACAGAAGGTAATTAATTAACTCTAAATCTCTACCTTTATATATATATATATATATTTTTTTTTAGTATATAAGAAAAAGATTGTCAAAATTTAATTTTTTTATGTTACCATTATATTACGAAATAATACTAATATTTCAATGTATATTTTTATACATAAAAAATTATTAAAAGTAAAATAGACATTCAAGATTTGAATTACTGTTATTACTGTACTGGTAAACACTCAACCACTGTATTAATATATCTTATTTATGGGGTAAATATTAATTGTAGGGTAAGGTGCAGGAGAAGTGGAGGCATTAGATTTACCGTCAATGGACATTCCTACTTCAATTTAGTACTAATAACAAATGTAGGAGGAGCTGGGGATGTGCATTCAGTGTCCATCAAAGGTTCAAGAACAAGATGGCAACCAATGTCAAGAAATTGGGGTCAAAATTGGCAGAGTAACTCCTATCTAAATGGACAAAGTCTTTCTTTTCTTGTTACTGCAAGTGATGGCCGAAGTGTGCTCTCTTACAATGTTGCCCCTGCTGGTTGGTCCTTTGGCCAAACATACACTGGAAGGCAATTTCGATATTAAATAATAATTATATTTAAATATTATATGTATGCCACAATATATTAATTATGAATGATCAATTAAATAATAACTACTAATTACGTTTGGTAAATAGAGAGAGAGTATATGTATAAGTAAAAAGGGTCAAGATTTGTGATGAATTGGCCCTTTTTCACTATTAGCTAAGTTTTTTTTTTTTCTTAGTTAATGTTTGGCATTTGGATTTATAAGCCTCAAGGCTTTTATTTAACAGTTGGAAAGAGAGAAAGAGAGAGAGAGAGTATTGGTAAACTAAGTAATGTTTGATTGGTTTCTATTACATAAAATTATATAGACATTTTAAAATGCTTTTTGAACAAAAAGGCATTTTTTTTGCTTGTTTTGAGTAAGATCACTATATATATCAAGTTCTAGTTATAATTCAATATGTGCTCTTGTTTACTGAATGCAAATGTAATGCTTCTTTTAGAAGTCTAGTCAATTTTAATGAAAGTGATCTCTCAATAGTATTTCCTCTCCCACTAATTTATATTTAAGAACAAATGTGAAGTTAGGAGTTTTAACTCTAGTAACTATCTAATTAACAAAAACAATTAAATATGATATTAATTTTTTCTCAACTCTCATCATTTGGTTAATAATTTTGTCACTGAGTAATTGTATAATAGTACTTGATTAGACAATAGATTCATTTTCAAATTTCTTATACCTCAATTTTAAAAAAAAATATATATAGAGAGTTTAAATAATGTTTTTTTCTTAAAAAATTACAGTGTATAAAACCAATTATTTTTTACTTTTTTAAATAAGCGAGTAATAGATGAAATAAATTATGATATTGAAATTCTTTGAGATGCAAAGAGAGAGAGATTTATAAGCTGCATTTATATAATTATCAATTAATGAATATTGTGATTGGTGTACAAATTAAAATTAGAAGTCTTTATCAAGGAAGTTAGGTATTTATTAGTGTAGCAAAAACAAGAACATGTTCTTGTGTTTGCCTTAATTAAGACTATGATAATGACGACTGAAGCTGCAACAGGTATATATATATATATATAATTATATGAGAGCACCGACAAGTAAAGGAAAGCAAAATAAATGGAAGGATAGAACAGAATACGACATATACATACAATGACAGAGTTAGGAGGCCGAGAGAACATGATCCTCTAATCTTTAAAATGTAATATTTTTTTATTTGGTGTATATAACATTTAGTATTAGATCCTCCCGACATGACATTTCTCTAATTTTTTAATATGTTGTGATTTTATTTTATATTTTTTATACATTATAAATTTTCTAAAAAGTGGAATGTCTAAATGTAAATTATTATTATTTTCATATATTAAATTTTTGTCATTTCAAATGATCAATTATGGTGATTTTTAATTTATTTGCCGTGGCTACTAATTATATATCTTGCTAATAATATTATGCATAATGAAAGTTTAATGAGATAAAATAGGCTATACAATAAGAATAATCATTTCCTTTAACGTTTTTTTAAATTTGAGACTTTTCAATTCTCATATTTTTAAAAAGAGTAAGAAAATCAACCAAACCATACTTAATTGTAATATGCATATTGTATTATCATATTACTTGTATTTGAAAATAAAATACTCCTTTAAACTTTTTATTTTATTAAGTATAGAATACTCCTTAAAACTTTTTATTTTATCAAGTAATATGATAATACAATATGCATAGATTACTCCTTTAAAGGAGTAATGAATAGATAGTATGAAATTATCAACCATTTCAACTTTTTGAGGGATATTAAATAATATTATCACTTAAATTTGTTAAAGCTTTTTAGTTTTTATAATACAATAAGATAAAGATATTGGCACATTAATTAGTATAGTAGTTGAATACTTAATTATCTCATATTATAAAAATCAAGGATTTAAATCTTAATAAATTTTCCTTTAAAAATTTTTGATACACCACAAAATTAATACTATACATGAAAATAACAATTAAATAAATAATATCATGATAAAAATTAATTCTTTCTATAATTTTTTTATTCCGTTAAAAATATTTTCAAATCAATTTATATATATACTGATATTAAATTATTTTTTTTCAATTTAAGAGTGCAACATCACACTCTCTATCAATATATTTAAGAATATTTTTTGCATGTTGGCCAAAAATTAATATAATTAGATAAATTAAAACATTCAAAATTTCATTATACTTTTTAAGTTACTAATTAAATTATTGTTAAGAATCTTGACATTTTGGAAATGTTGGTTGTAACGCATTATAAAAAAATAAAGACTTTATTGTATATAAAGATATTTTTCAAGATAATGTCGTTTGAAATTTTTTGTTGTTTTCTTAAAAATTGTTGTAGTAATTAGTGCCGCACCATATGCCCAATCAAACAATTTTCTTTGACATCTATTACTATATATTTAAAATTGATTTATTCAACTTCTCCATGGAAACCATGTATTTGGGGGAAAAAAATATTTTACACATTCACATGTACACTAATTAATTCTTAAAAAATGCATAAATTCAAACTAAAGCCAATCATCTTTGAAAATTTCTTATGACCAGATTTAATTTCATACTCTTATAATTTAAGGTATAATTTCAATATTATCATATTAAAACTCATTAATTTTTTTTAGTTTATAATAAGATGATATGTGTGTCCCTAATTAATAGAAAATAGGCAAATATAATATACAATGAGACTTGATATTTGTAAAGAAAGAAAATAGTTTCATTGTAATTATTATGTGTGATATTTAAATATTTATTTTATTTTTTTATCAGGTTATAAATTAGAATTAAAAATTAATAATCAACTAATGATTTTACAGAAAATATTTTATATCAGTCAACCATATTCATTTATTCGATATGTCCTATAAAAATATATCAAAATCAAAGTATTAAAGCTTAATGGAAGATTAAAATCCAACGGGATAGTAATTAATAGTACATTTATCCTTTTTTTCGCAGTTAACAAAAATAGAAATTGCATAATTTTTTTTTATTATTAGGTTTTGTATTTTATTTATTTATTTATTTATTTTATCTTTAAATCTTACAAGATCCATTTGGCAAAAAAAAAAAAAAAAAAAAAAATCTTACAAGATCCATTTGGCAAAAAAAAAAAAAAAATCTTACAAGATCCGTAAGTAGGATTCTATTGTATGCGTTAGAATTTTGTCGGCAGGAATATACGTAACATTGAATCAGAGATATTACGTGGCATCACCACATTCAATCATGGGATATCCGCGTTTTACGCAGATGATTTTCACGTTTTACTTAGCTCTACGGAATCCCTGCCCCAACGGCACGTGAAATGAGGGGCCCCACTCGCATGTATCTTATTTCTTATCTTTGCCTAAGGAACTCCAACTATCATCTACTCTCTAGATTCTACGTCGTTGGATTCCATTACTACGACTCTCTCTCTCTCTCTCTCTCTCTCTATATATATATATATATATACATTTATATTTCATTCAACTCATTTTTTATATTAATTTAATTTAATTATACTTATATAAAATAAAAGTTTTATAATTATAATTTATTCGAAATAATTATTCTTAACTAATGTTTTTAGAACACTTGATAAAAAAAATCTTATACTAATAAGATTTTTAATTGCTCTTAACTAGTGGTTTTAGGACATTCGTATCGAAAAATTTGTATACTAATAAGGTTTTTGAACAGTGTGAATAATTCAAAATTTTCAAATCAATATATTTTTTCAAAAAAAATTATTATTTTAACAAAATTTTGCAAATGAAAAGTTCAAAAGAAGCTCTCAACAAATTAAAGTTTATAACTACTATGCCATATATCAATTATATTTAAATTTTCCTGAAACAAAATTATATTTAAAATTTAAAATTTATCTATAAAGTTGGGATAATATTATTGGATTATTTTTTAAAAAAAATATATTTTATTAAATGAAAAGGTAGTACAAAGTAGATATGCAAGATATTGTATAGTTATATAAATTTATATTAGGTTTTAAATCAAATTGAATTACTGAAATTGAAAAAATAGATTAAATTGAGTTGACCGGACACTTAACTAAACTAATAAACAAAAAACACGTTTTACTCGGTAACAAACTGCCACTATTCAACTTTCTAATTTTTTTTCAAATCTAATTTAAATCATCCAATCACTGAATATGCTTAGAAAATTTGTATAACTCTATGCAATATTATTGAATTATTAATATAACGGTCTAGTATATTTGTCTATACATCACATTTTATCTTATGAAGCAGTTAAAAATTTAAATTTTATCTTCGATCCGCTTTTTTTTTTAATTAAAAAAAATATGCAGCATAATTAAACTGCTAACTCAATTTTATAAAAAGGAAAATAATTGTAAAGTTTTCAAATAAAATGCTCTATTAAAATTTGAAAACTTGCAAGTAATCCTATTCACTAGTCCAAGATCTGTTTAAAAAAATATAAAGTTGGATAGGATTTTGTTATTAGATTCAATCAAATCAAAGATTGGTTTTAAAACAAATTATTTTTGGGATTTGTATTTTTCAAGTACATTTGACTGATGAAAATTACATGTATTTTCTATGAATTTTTCTATTTGTATTTGGTTAAACTTGATAATAAATCGTTCGGAATGGACACCTGGTTCGAATATCAATAATATTATATTCTTCCTCTTCACTGCTCAAATAATAAATAAAAAAAATTCTAATTAGACCCATTTGAAATTTGAACATTTTTACTTAACCTAATGGTAATAAAAAAAAAAATTTTACTTACAAATAAATTTAAATTCGAGTTTTCTCTCTATAATATATAAAAAAAATCATTTGAAATTCTTAAATTGTTCAGATTGAAATTTAATGTTTTAAATATGCAACTCCATTTCGATTGTTTTAATATCCCTAAAATTAACTCTTTTAACATTGCAAGATATATTTTTTAGTAAATTAAATGAAAATGTCTTATATATATATATATTATTCCTCCATTCCTTTTTATCTGTCGTTTTTTGATGTTTCAAAAATATTAAGAAATAATTAATTACGCTAAATTTTAAAAATAAGATGACTAAATTACTCTTATTGATTATACAGTAATGAATAATATGTGCATTAATTATAGAGTAGATAATAATGATATAATTGGAAGAAAAAAAAATTAAAATCTTATTGATTTTTTAAAGTGACAGATATTTTGGAAAAAAAATTCCTTCAAAAAACAACAGATAAAAAAAAATGGAGAGAATATATATATATATATTCTCCATCCGTTTCACAATAATAGTCGTTTTAGAAATAGTTTTTTGTTTCAAATTATTTGTCTTTTTAGAAATTCAATGCAGCATTTATTATTTTTTTTTTCAACTTTGCCCTCATCTCCAACTTCAATATTTCATATGCTTTCTTTTATTTGGTGAGAGAAAAATAAGGGTAATTTGTCAATCTTGATTAAAATTAAAGCTATTTAATAACTTCCTTAATATGTGTGCATCCTCCTAAAATAGAGATGGTAATAGGGCGGGGCGGGGGCGGAGCTACCATCCTTCATCCCATCCCCGTCTTACAAACAGGGACTATTTAGTCTCCTTCCCCATCCCCGCAGGGATCCCCGTTCCCCACTTGAATTTTTTTTTTATCTTATCTTAATTCAATTTTTGATTTTTTAAATAGTAGAATCTAATATATAAAAATTTAAAAATTA
>CATKHJ010813687.1:0-10972 GCA_949750685.1 Vernicia montana | reverse complement strand
CATCATTGCCTGCAACATTAACATTATGATATCATCGTCTGCATCATTAGTGTCATTTTGATTTACAAAATAAAATAAAATATTAAAAATATTTTATAATTTATTTATAAATTGTTAGAATTATTTATTTTTCAAAATAAGTAATAATATTATTAAATTCTCAAGAAATGAACCAAAATTTGAGTTTAAACATGTAAAATAACTTTAAGAAAATAGAGTTATCACACCCTCAAACTTAAAATTTTGCTTGTCCTCGAGCAAAACTAAAAGAAAATATAAAACTTAAACTAGTCTACTTTTGTAGGAAATCACGATTGCATTTGGCATATGTAACAAGCGTTTAAACCCCTAGATAATCCCATAGAGGACGAGTTGTAGTCTCTTGAGGGCTTCCAGTGGTGATACCCACAAACACCTGTAAAAATCTAAACTTCCAACTGTTTATTTCAGAGAACAATAAGAAATCACAGTTTTGAAATCAAACAAGCATTAAATCAAATTCATAATTATTCAAAAGCTAATTCATCTTACAACAATCATACTCAAGTATGTGTGTGAAATGACTAATATCAACGGTAAATATGATGTGCCTGTTTCAAACAAGTAAAATTCTCATAATCCTTACAATAACAACCATCCGACTTCTAATAAGAAATTAAGCATCATAAGCTTCCCCTTTGGTACGAATCTCCACTACGTTGAAAGCACTACCTGAGATCAAAAGGTCTTTAATATCGGTTGTAATGGGATAAAGGGGATAGTGACGTGACTAAAGAATAAAAAGAATAAGATATTACAAAGGTTTCAAAAACTTCATAGAGTTAGAGACATTATAATATTTTGTAAGAAATACTTATCAAAACCTATAGAAATATAGGAAATGTAAGTCAATTATCATTGTGTCGGGCATTTACTTCAATCTAAACAACTTTACAATATCGTCGAACTCAAGAGATCTTCCTTTATCAGACTTTACATATGTATTTTTTGTTTTTATTTTTTTTTCACACTTGCCTCTTATTCTTATCCTAAATCTTTAAGAAATGTTTTTTACTCATGAAATATGTTTCTTTAGTTCAAATTCATCTTTAGAACAATGGTGAGGATATAAACATATTTGAGTTCGGTAAGAGATGTGATTCTTAAAGAAAATAGCTAATTAATGTAGGCTCAAATTGGCTCACTAGGGGGATGTTCTCTTAGAACATCAATAGGGAACTGGCTGATTTAACTTTGTGGTAAAAATCCTAGTGCCTTAATCATTTCACAAGTGATCGGACCTTAAATTTTGAGACAACAAAACTTTTTTTTTTTTTTCAAATGACAATTATCTCTTCTCCAACCTATTTGAGACATTGTTCCCAATGTCTACTATAAATAAGTAAAAAGTAAATGATTTCGCTTGATCTAGTGTTATTAAAGTAACAAAAACAAAAGAAGAAAAAAAAACTGTAAGTAAAACCATAAGAGTTAAGAAAATTACAACCGGATATTTAAATATAGTATACGCTTCTTACTGCTACTGTCCTTGGGATGCCAGACCACCTGTGCTATTAATGAATCAGGTTTGGGTACGAAATTTTGTATGTTGGTTCATCAATTAATCAATAATTGAAGTAAAGACTAGGATGCATCGACTTGTTTGTGTCATAAAACCCTGTTCCACAGCATGATCAAGAAAAGATAACAAACCATCATAAAAATCATCAACATTATGTAACCCTAATGGCTTTTTATGGAGATTTAGTTGGGGCCAAGACGCAATGTTGAAAATATCTTCAAATGTTTCTAGACCACCAGGTAATGCGATAAAGGCATCAACATTGTGATGCATGTATGTCATTCATTCGTACATGCTCATGACCTGTAACTCATTACCTATAGTCCCACTGGTGATTGTTTATTTTTAGTCAAAGCCTTTAGAATTATATTTAGGACTTTGCTACCTTTAATATATGTAGAACTTGAGACACAACCTCTTAACCATAAACTATTTCCCCCAAACACCAAATCGATTTTTTGTTCAGCTAAAATCCGACCAAGTTCATTGGCTGCCTTTCAGTACTCTTCATTCTTACTAAATTTTAGACTATAAAAGATACAAATGGGAGTGTCTTAACCTAGTGGTAAGGTGAGACTATAAAAAGACAACCTTTTTTTTTGTGAAATGGCATCCCAACCATTATAATAGAGGCCTGTTAATACATTTGTCACCTTTGTTGATTGAGTTACTTGTTTTTAATTTTTATCTAAAGATATATTTTTTTCAAATAACACAATAAATTCATATAATAATTTTAAGGAACTTAAAAAAAAAATTAAAAAATATTGTGTTTAATGCAAAAGGATATAAGGCACCTCTTTTAATACAAATGGACGTCACTTCAACAATAGGCATATGTTTTTAATACAAACAGACATACAATTGAAGAATTGGCATCTTTATCTTCATTCAGTTAATCATATCAAGAATTCTAAATCATAATTTTTCTTTTTTTATTAGATATTCATTTTGTTAAACAGAAAAATAGAAAAATCAAAACCTAAAAAAGCAAAAGAACGGTGGTGTGCAAGAAAACTACTGCCATGAGCGATTTCGCCGCCAGCAAGAAAACCTTAGCTGATGAATTTTGAATGGCCGATTTCAGATGGTGGTTGTGGTGGCTCTGTTTCTGTGAATCGGTGAGAGTGAGAACTAAATGAAAGGGTTTTTATGGGACAAAATTTCAAAAAAATGAAAGAATTAATTTGAGAGAAATAAAATTTTTTTAAAAAATAAAAGAATAATTTGAAAAAAAAATGAAAGAACCAGTTTAACACATTAAAGGTTAATTCAAATTACCAGTTTATCATGTAACATGTTTTTTATTTAACAGTCAAGAATAAAAATAATATAAAAATAAGAGATTTAACAGTTATAAATGCTAATTTATCTATAAACTAAGTACTTTGTAGTACGACTCATATAATATAATATAATATCATGCCATTTTGCTTAAGTGACTCAATAGCCATTTTGATTTAGTGGTTTTGTGGGTTTCAATTCTAAATTTTTTTTTTAAGGAAAAATTCTAAATTTCTAATCAAAGTATAATTTAATAAAAATAAAAATTATAAATTTTCATGTAGTGGACAAATTTTGCACATAATTTTCTGAAAGTTAAATTTTTGTTTGCAAATGAATCTTACAATAGGATTCACTTTACTAATAATAAGAGTGATTATCCTTTTCAGAAATCTCCACATCAGGGGATGGAAACCTTTGATTTTCAACACAATTCTCAACATTAGAAGATTTCAAACTTTTCCTAGCCAATCTCTTTGCCATCCTCCTCTGTTTTAACTTGCTCTGGTTACTTGAAGGACCATGAGTCTCATCAGCATTTTGTCGAACACCTGGCGTATCTTCTTCAACTGCACCATCGGCACCGCAATTACGACCACTATCGTTGCTTATTGAAGGCAACAATGGCCCAATAACTTGTTTTCGACGAGAAATGTCTTCTTTAAGCTTCTTCTTTCGAAGTCTCTTCCTTTGAGCTCTGGTTAACTTCTGTTGCCCAATTTCGCTCTCACCATTATCGTCGCTTGTTGAAGAACTACTTTTCCGCAACAGCCCATAGTCATCTGCATTTAAATCCTTAAAATTCTTCAGTCGAAACTGTTAAGAGAACGATGAATAATATTGGGTTTACATCACTTGATAAAAAGAATGATTAAAGAGATCCTCAAACCTGGAATCAGATTCACGTGAAAATCTTTCTTTGAAGTGCTCACAGGCTTTTCCTCTTCTTTCTGTTGGGGCTCTGGTGGATAAAGAGTGTTAAGCAGGGCTTCATGGAACTTGCGTCGTTTCTCTTCGCGGCGCATTAGATGAATGGATTTTAGCTTTTAGCTTATTAATTGCTCTTTCGAGCCCTCTCGAGATGCTACTTGCAAAATGATGATGGGAATGATGGGGAATATGGGCTTTGTTGAATTGTTGTCCATTACTGGAAATCAAACGTCTTTGTCGTTTTCATCGCCTCCTATGACTCGACTTGTCGTTTGATTGTTTAGGACTTTGCTATTTACAATCTCAATAAGTTTCATCTATTAGCTTCTTTTTTTTTTTTTTTTTTTTTAATAAACGATGTTCAACTTCAATTTTTTTTTTCCACACAAAAAAGGGAAATGTTGAAATGCATTTTCTTTATTTCATTGAATTTTTAACATAACAAAATCACACAAAAATCTAGTATGAATTATGTATTTATTGCAATGAACAAAGTCATATTCAATGACAGTTATAAAAACAAAAAAAGAAAAAGAAAGACTTTTCAAAAGAAAGCTAAAATAAGTCTATGTTCTTGACCTTTGAACTGGGAAGTCATTAGCACAATTTACAAAGGTTTTCCAGAAATCCACCTCTTGAACATGGCAAAGCATTCCCTAGGCTTATACTCCGGAGCTGTATGACCTCCTCCCTGTAAAATTTTTTGTAACGTTTTTCATGCTTCAAACTGATTTGCAACCACACAAAACTCTTACCTTCACAGTTGCAAATGTCAATTGGTTGGAAAATTCCATAGAGTATCTGCATTAAGAAAAGAAGAAGAATAATTATATGTTTTGAGGTGAAATAATTATAGTAAAGCACAATTATATGCAGTCATTGCCATACCCTGCAACTTGACCATCAACTACCCATGGCCGCCAATGTTCAACGACGGAGAGATTCAAAGACTTGATCCATAAGAGGGTTCCCAAGTAGGGAACAACCATGTCATGATCACCACTGCATAATATATTAAAATTACACTGTAAATATATACACTACAAAACCTGACCTAACTAAAAAGTCCTAGGCGATATATGCGAGTAATTATGGTAGAAACACCTGTATATTAGAGTTCTATAACCTCTTGTATTGAGACACAGATGATAGCCTACAGTACTCTGGACATCATGCATATAATATAAGCTTTCATTGCATCTTGTCCATTCCCTCACTTTTCCCTGAATATCATCATACTTATCTTTTGATCTCAGTATTCAAGAAATGATTAATGTTTACATTTCTTTCAATATTAGTATTCAAGAAAAGGAGTTACCTTCCAACCCCCAAGTGCTCTTTGAACACTGGCATCATTACCCCAAATGTTGCAGAGCAAACTATTGTATTTCTGTATAATATTCCATCAAATAATCATTATAACGAAATCTTTCATCATTTCATCTGTAGATTTGAATACTAATTGATCTAGAGAGAGGTATAGGACTTACTCTACAACCAGTATGAGGAAAATCAGGAGGTATAAGTAAGAAATCTCCATTGTTATCAAGAAGATATCTTTGAAATTTATCTATTTTGTTGAATGCTCTGAAGGTAGTGCTGCACTGAGGCTCCAATATGTGTTCTGCATTTATTCTTGAAGTGCACTATAAATGAAAGTTATTTTTTTTTGTTAATTAGATTTCGACCGGGTTTAAAGTTACAACTTCATAGCATTGAGATCACTTCAGTACCATTATGCAAGCTCGGTGGTAAAAATTTGAAGTTGTTTATTGAGAAATGTAATACAAAATTATCCAAGATGAAATGAAAAAATTTAAAGTTGTTTATTGAGAAATGTAAGACAAAATTATCCAAGATGAAATCAACACACACCTCTGAGATAGCTTGGAGATCATTTTTGCACTTCTTATTTTTGTGATTGACATCAACATACTCTCCTTTGCAGTTCCTTTTGGCAGACTAAAAGAATACATACTCTAATGAGTTAGAACTTAATCAGAGCTTGCTTATTATTGAGGTTGAAACTATTTTTTTCGGAAAAATTTGTTAGACAAAGCAGTTTGAGAGTGTTGTTTAATTGTTTTAAAGTTTTTATTACTAGAAAATGTTAAAAATTCACCTTAAAACCAAATTTTAATGATTTTTAATCAATAGTAGCACAAATAGTAATGTCAAATAGACCTTTAGTAGGTGGTACCGATACTTGGGAAGTTTTTAAGCAAGTAAAATAACCTTATAAAGTTCATCAGAGATGAGTGCCATGCGATGAGCAAATGGGATTTTTGAATTGTTATCGAACTTATAATCAGTTGCTGGATTGCCAAGCAAATAACCCTGAACCAGAAAAGTATAAGAATAAGTAAAATCATAGCTTGTGCAATAAGAATATGATACTAGATCACTTACTTTGAGATTGATTTGTGGTTGCTCACCAAGTTCAATACCTGCAAGAATGTTTGATAAGCACTGTAAATGAATTGCATTAACAGGAAACAAAGGTTAGCTTCAGAGCAAGAGGGATCACAGAGTCATTACCGACTGATATTTCCTTAGTGATGATTGGAACCACCATGCCAGAATATGAGTCTCCAGCGATATAGAGTGGATTTTTCATGAATTTGGGGTGACTGAGCAACCACTGCATACCCAACCAATGAAATTTCTCTAAAAAATAGAAAAAAGAACTTTTTGCTAATATTTAGCAATGATAAAATTTAGTTTAGTTATATTGAATTTTATAAAGAATTCATAGAGTAAAATGAACAATTTCGCTAATAAGTCTTTGATCTAGTGACAAAAAGACTTCAATTGACATCCAGGGAACCAAAAGTTGCAGGTTCAATTTCCATGAATGTCAGTAGTTATTGTTGAATTTTTTGGTTACTTTACAATTCACAAATGTAGTTTGATGTTACCCAGTTGTGTAATTGATAAAAAATAAATAAATAAATAAACATTTTCATTCATACTAAGTATAAAAACATGAAATTTCAAATGGATTTAAAAAAATATAGTCAAATTTAGTTATAATAAACAGGAATTGAAATATTTTTTCACCTTTCTCAGAAAAGTACAGGTCTGAATAGCATAATTTATATCTCCAGTCTTGGAAGATTGGAAGCTCCTTGAATATGAAAACCCAGTGCCAACAGGTGCATCCAAAAAGATAACATTAGAGGCCTATATAAAATTCATGAATTATTTACAGAAGATTATTAATTTATTAGTACACATTCACAATATTAGGAGAAAACCATATATATATGAAGCTAGAAATTGGATTCACCTTTGTCCATGAATGTGGATTCAAGTCCAAAGTGGGTAAACTCCCATTGTACTCGACAATGTTAAAACGTAAAGGTCCTATACAAAATTAAAAAAACATGTAATTTATCAAGAAAATCTGACACAGAAACTAAAAAAACTTGATGCTTAAAGAAAAGAAAAAAAAAAAGGCACCTATCTCAAAAGCAAGTCCAGAGAAAGCAGAGCAACCAGGGCCACCAGTGAGCCAGAGAATAAGGGGATCCTCTTCTGGGTTCCTTTCTGATTCAATGAAGTAATAGAAAAGTTGCACTTCTTCATTCTCACCCAGCCCCACATATCTGCACATATTACTATTATTATTATTATTTTAATTTTTACAAATCATTCAAAAATATCATAATACAAAATTAAATTAAACTCACCCAGTTTCAAGTTTGAAAGGAAGAGGACTAGAAAATCCAGGCAGATGTTTGATGGTGGAGAAAGAGCAACAGGGTCTAAGAAAATCAACAACAGGGTTTAAGAAAATCAACACCAATGTTATTTGGATGAATACCCTATTCAGATTTCTGGCTGCTGCTGCCATTCAGTTGTGCTGTAACTCACAAGGATTTTTAAGCTTTTTAAGTAAAGAGAGCACTTTGGCAAAAAAAAAAAAAAAAAAAAAGTGAAGAGTGCACAGAAATAGCTGTACATTTGTCTTGCATTCTAAGGGTGCATGTTGCCCAAATTTTCACACTTGTCCAACAATAAAACGAGCCTATGGCTATGTTGTTTTAACTATAACTTTTAATATATATATATATAAGTTTTAATTTTATTTTTCTAATCTATTCCATCAATAAAATTAAAATTATTTTTATTGAATAAAACTTTGAGACATTTAATTTATTAAGAAAAACGTAATAATTATTTATAAAGGTTTGAAATTAAATTATTAAAATTAAATTTTAAAGATTAAATTTATGTGATTTGTTTTTTATTCACTTATTCACGAGGATTCAAATATTAAATAATAATTAAAAGATAATTTTAAAATAAATAATTTAGATATTTATCTTAAAAAAATTGGGTGGGAAAGGAAGAGTGTAGGGAAAAAAAATTTATAATTGAAAGTTATAATTTTCTTCTTGATTGTTTGGCCGAGAGTAAAATAGCAGGGAATAGAAAGTTAAAATATTATATTCTCTTTATTTGTGGAAATAATTAAAAAAATAAAAATATATATATATATAAAATGTGATTTGCAATTCTTTTCTCCACTTTTTTTTTTTTTTTAATTTCAATTAAAATATCTCATCACTAATTAATTTGATATATGAGATAAATTTATACACTTAATATATATAAAAATTAATTTTTTTTTTTATTATCTTTAAATTTTATTCGCTAGTCCTATTTATTTAGTGTGAAGGGTAATTTTGACACTTTGTTTTTTTTTTTTCAGATGTCCAATTGAATTTCTGATTGGATTCTTTTGCAATGCTTTTCTCCATTTTTTCAGTAAAATACAACATTCAAAAGAGCAATTTCTAAATCTTCCTAGTTAACTAGTTGGATTTATATGACCAAAGACTTATAATTAAATTTCGATATCCATCACAATATTGAAATCTCAAAAAAATCAATTGAAATATTAATATTGATTTTTTTAAAAAAATAAAAATGAATATCTAAACTCGAAAGTATTGTGTAAAATTTTAAGAAATATTATAAAAAAATATGAGGAAAAAATATAAATAAAAAAAAGAGAAAAAAATTATCTATAAAGTAGTTAAGATTATAAAGTGATATATAATTGGATCGAAATTAAGAATTTAATCTAATAACATAAAAAATAAATTTAATAAGTTAATATTTAGTGAATTTAAATATTACAATACATTATTTCTTATAATAATATAATACAAACATAATTATAACTCCACCACTTTAAATTAATTTTTTACAATAATTGCATATATTTCTAGTAATTTTATCTAGTATATGAGTTTTATATATGTTCCCTCTTGACATTTTTTTTGCATAATGTTCCTATAAACATTAAAGCATAATCATAATTTTTTAATATATAAAATGTATTCTTAATTTGTTTTAATTTTTAAAGCAAACCCATATTATATGGCTTAATTTGTCTTAATTTGTTTTTCTAATATAACATCAAATTATACGATGTTAATAATTTTAATTGTATTATGATATAAATAATATAACAATTTTAATATTATTTAAATAAAATATTTAATTTGATGCAAATAATAATTTAAATAGATATCTAAAAATCTTAAAAGATAAACATAGACATTTAAATAAATAATCAACTATTATTTAGATTTAACTCAATAAATTATAAAAAATCTTGTTTAAAAATAATTATTAACAAATAATAGTATACTATAAGTTTGCTATGATTGGTTGTTAATTTTGTTCTTGATGCAAGGTGATTATATTTTATGGCTTAAATAATTATTATGATTATTATTAGAAAGTGGTAATAATAATTAATAAGTATAATTCAGGTGTGATTTAGTTGATTTTCTTATCCTCTTAAAAAATATGGGGAGTGAAAAATTTCAGATTCGAACTCCCAAACTATAAAAATTTTCACTAATTTGATAAGATATGTTAAAGAGGATCAAGACTACCTCCATGTTGTGTACCCTGCAATATTATTTCAGTCTATTGAGCCTCCAATAAAAAATATAATAATAATAATATATTTTAAAAAGTTTAAAAAATTATTTTTTAAAAAAAAATTCTCTGCAATTTTTTCAATTTTTTAATTTTTTGAAATATTGTTATATTTCACTCAATATTTCATTATTTTTTTTAATGAAATTTAACTGATATAAATATATTTTCTAAATATCGTTAATATTTTTTAATATATCAATATATCATTGAAAATAATATTAAAAAAATATGACATAAATTTTATATATCACACACATAAAAACACGATATACCGATGAATAAATCCAGCCACACCGCAAAATTTTAGTCCATGGATACGACATGAATGATTCAACCTGACTTGGGAGTTCAAACTAAAAACGTCAGTAAGGATTTCAAATTTAAACTTTTGACTCTTCTAAGGAAATTTGGAACCATTTACATATTGAAAATTTTGTCAACACTGAATCTATGTGAACCTCCTTTCCTTAAAATAAAATCTCACTACACATAAAATCATTATCACATAAGATAAAACTTTTTATATGGTGAGTTCAATTTCATGTACCATAAATTCATAATTAGAAGATATTAATATATATATATATATTTTACATTGAAAAAGACAGATTTACAAAATTAAATTAATTAAGAGGAATTGTAAAGTATAAACGGATAAATATTTTTTTTATTATACAACGGAAAATTAATAAACGGATAAATATTGCTTTTTCAAATTGGATTATAATGGTTATTATTAAAAGATTGACAATCAAACTACCAGAATCCTGCTTTAAGATCAAACTTGGAAAAAACCTTTGCAGAAGACAAATGAGTAAACAGAGATGAAATCTTTGGCAATGGAAACTTATCATCTTTCAAAAAATGATTCAAGGGTTGATAATCAATAACAAGTCTCTTCTTTCCTCGAATCTGTTCTGATCTTTTGTTGACATAAAAAGCTTGGCATGCCCAATCAGATTTTGTTGACTCAATCAAACTTTGACTGAGGAGCTGGGAACATTCCTCAATTGCAAGTTTTAAATCTAGAGGAGACATTCCAGGATGAGTAGCTTTTGTTGGATTGATGTCTTCATTCTGCTTGAAAGGAAAGGAAATAAAAAACTCTGAATTTTTCCATAAGGGAAAAGGATGATTAAACTCAGTATGTGAATTGGCACAACACTTCTGAATTAAATCATTTTGAATTTCTTCAAAGTTTTTTGCTGGGTTTGGTTGAGAAAGAAAAAGGGA
>CATKHJ010813645.1:0-12340 GCA_949750685.1 Vernicia montana | reverse complement strand
TTTAGGTCTTGAAAGCTTTTGAAAAGAAATGGAGCAAATGATAGTAAGTGGTGTTTGGCTTAAAGTTAAAAGAAAGATGACTAGGTTCAATGAACCTAGCATCAACCAATATGAAAAACATGGTGTTAGTGAAAAGTGGGATCCACTTTCTACTAACCCAATTCTTAAGTCAAATTTTCAATTCCAATCAATGTAATACATTAATATACATACAATAACACTTATAATTCATTCACATATCAAGGTAGGAGTCTATATACAAGCATTCGGGGTATTACAGATAATATCATTAATAATCAATAAGTTCATTATTAATAAGTCATTAGAATAATAATATCAGCAGGAAATGCAATAAACAATTTTATGGCGGGTTACCATGTACCGATATATTTCATAACTCATCTCCCTATACTAATTTCTCCAATCAATTCCAGTCACCTTTATCTAAATAAATCTCAACAATATCTAGTCCACTGGCCTACAATAAAATTCTCAATTTAATTATTATCGATATCATCGGGTCTCTGTACTTAGGATTTCTATAGATCCATACTAATTAATTTAATAAACTTGCATTAAAATCATTATTAATCTAACTTATTATTTAATCATATAAATCTATCACGTTCTAAAATCAGAATAATTATTAAAAATGAATTCAGAAAGTCGATCGCCTCTTACCGGAGGTTCGTCGAAAATGGATTTTAGTGAAATGGGTATCAATGAACTCTTCTCAGAACGAGGATTCCAAAAATATCCATCACTTATCTCCACTTGCTGGAGTTCGTTGGTAAAGTGAACTAGCAGTACCAACATCGCTGGATTCTTACCAAATTTTTAGATAAGTCAATAATTCACAAAAGAGGTATCAAATGAAAGCTAGGAAGATGAGGAGTCTAACCATACTAATATCGCCGAAAATGGAGGTCGAAAGTCACTAGAAATGAGCTCAGAAGCTCCTGGCCAGTAAACCGCTTGGGCACATGTGTGGCTGCTACAGTTGGCTGTTGGCGACGAGTTTTGTACCGATGGACAGATCAACGTCTCTCCTTCTTGCTAGTGTGGCGCGTGCATGGTTTTGATGACCGGACATCTACGGATAGGTGACAGAAGCCTTCTTCTTCTCTCTCTCTCTCTCTCTCCTCTCCCTTTCTACCTCTTTCTCTCTCCTATTGTACCTCTCTCTCTCTCTCTATGTGTCTCTCTTTCTTCGTTCTGTCTGCTATTCTGCTGACAAAACCAGCAGCTAATTGGTTCCCAAAAGTGAACCAATCAGTTGCTCTATATATATACAAAAATAATATTAAAATAATATTTAACAATAAAATAATAATAATTAAATTTTACTAATAATAAAATAATGCATTTAATAATTAATAAAATAATAATATTTGATACCAATAATTAAAATAATCATAAGCAATAATAATTTGTATAATATTTAATATAAAACTAATAATAAATTCATAATGTCTTAAAAAATTTGCTTGGAAACTTTCTGTCAATAATTTTGATTAATTAATAATAACTAAAAAAATCAAATAATAATATCTTTAATATTTTATTTAGGAAACCTTTGAAAATTAGAATAATAATTAGATTTAGATGCGTCTCAAAATTAATAATTACCATAATTAAAATTTAAGATATTACAATTTACCCCCTTAAAAAAAATTCGTTCTCGAATTTTAAACAGAAGTAATCAATCAATATAAAACATCATTTTCATTTCATTAAGATAGCAATAGTTCAATACTTTTAAAATACAATATTAATTCAAACAGTCGTAAACAGAAAGGGATATTTAGTTCGCATACTCTACTCACTCTCCCAAGTATACTCTTCCATAATTTGATTTCGCCACAATACTTTTACCATTGGGATTCTCTTGTGCCGAAGCTTTATAACTAATCTATCAACAATAGCTACCAGAACTTCTTCATAAGAAAAATCTTACTTAATATCCAACGATTGAGTTTGCAATACATGAGGCAGATCTAAAACGTACTTATGAAGCATTGAAACATGAAACACTAGATGAACATTATCCAAATTGGGTGGTAGTGCTAACCAATATAAAACCTCTCCCACTCAATCCAGAATATCAAAAGGACCAATGAATCTCAATGACAATTTACCTTTCTTACCGAATCTCATAACACCCTTCATCGGTGAAATCTTTAAGAACACATGATCGCCAATGGCAAACTGGAGATCTCTTCTCTTAGGATCAACATAGCTCTTTTGACGACTGAACGTTGTCTTTAATCTTTCCTTTATAAGGGGCATCTTCTTAGAAGTGTACTGAATCAAATTAGGTCATTCTATGAACTTCTCACCTACTTCATCCGAACAAATAGGAAATTTGCATTTTCTCCCACACAATGCTTCATAGGGAGCCATCTTGATCATGTTATGATAACTATTGTTATAGCCAAACTCAATCAAAGGTAGATGCTTATCCCAGTTCCCTCTAAAGTCTAGAATACACATTCTCAACATATCTTCTAGAGTTTGGATAGTTCTCTCAAATTGGCCATCCATTTGAGGGTGAAAAACTGTACTAAAATCTAATTGAGTGCCTAATGACTCTTGTAACTCTTGCCAAAATCTCAATGTGAATTGCATTCCTCTATTTGAAATAATGGAGACTTGAACTCCATAAAGTCTCACTATCTAATCAATGTACAGTTGAGAATACTGTGAAGTTGAGTAAGTGGTATTAACTGGCAAGAAGTGAGCTAACTTGGTCAACCGATTTACAATTATCCATATAGAGTCATACCTACTCGTAGTCCTTAGCAAACCAACCACAAAATCCATAATGATTCTTTCCCATTTCCATTTTTGCAGTGGAAATTGTTGAAGTAACCCAGAAGGTTTTTGGTGCTCAAACTTAACTTGTTGACATGTTAAACATTTTGCCACAAATTCTACTATGTCCTTCTCCATTCCACTCTGCCAATAAGAACTCTTTACATCATGATACATTTTAGTTGCACCCGGATGTATATTATAGGTTGCATAATGGGCCTCTTTCATGATTTGTTCCGTATGTTATCAACAGTAGGACCATACAATCTAGTGCCATATCTTAATACTCCATCTACAATAGTAAATCTAGGAGCTTTCTCTACTTCCACATCGTTTTTCAATTTCACCATCTGAGGATCTTTGTCTTGAGTAGCTTTAATCTGGTCAATCAAGAATGCTTTGAATTGAAAGTAAGCCAAAAGAACTCTAGAATTTGACACTTCAAATCAAACACCTAGATTATACAAGCTTTGCATTGCCTTTACTAATGATCTCCAGTGCACATGGATGTGAGCTAAGCTTCCCAATGACTTTCTACTTAAAGCATCTGCCACTACATTTGCTTTCCTTGGATGGTACAAGATCTCATAGTTATAATCCTTAAGCAATTCCATCCATCTTCTTTGCCTAAGGTTTAGATCTTTCTGTTCGAAAACATACTTTAGACTTTTATAATCAATGTAAATCTCGCACTTCTCCCTATAGAGGTGGTGTCTCTAGATCTTTAAAGCAAATACTATCGCAACCATCTCTAAATCATGGGTTAGGTAATTTAGTTCATGCCTTCTCAATTGTCTAAAGGCATAAGCTGTTACCTTACCATGCTTCATTAGAACACAACCGAGTCCCATTTGTGATGCATCACAATAGAATGCATATCTTCCTTCTCATGATGGTAATTCCAACACTAGTGCAGTAGTGAGACAAGTCTTGAGTTTCTGAAAACTCTCTTCACAAGCATCCGACCACTGATACTTTACTTGCTTCTGAGTAAGCCTGGTCAAAGGAGTTGCTACTTTGGAGAAATCTTTAACAAATCTCTGATAGTAACCTGCTAAACCTAATAAACTTATGACTTCAGTTACATTAGTGGGTCTAGGCCAATTGAGAATTCCTTCCGCTTTCCTTGGATCCACTTGAAGTCCTTCCTTATTGATTACATGCCCAAGCAACACACACTATCAAGCCAAAATTCACACTTAGAGAGCTTAGCATACAACTGATGCTCTCTCAAAGTTTGCAATGCCATACGGAGGTGCTTTTTATGTTCTTGCCAACTCTTTGAGTAAACTAGGATGTCATCAATGAACACAATGACAAATTTGTCTAAGTCAAACTTCATGACCTGATTCATCAAATCCATGAAAGCAGCTGGTGCAGTCGTCAACCCATAAGGCAGCACTAAGAATTCATAATGTCCATATCTGGTTCAAAATGTTGTTTTGGACACATTCTCCTTCCGAATTCTCAATTGGTGATAAGTTGATCTCAAATCTATCTTTGAGAATGGCTTGCCCCTTGCAACTGATGAAATAAGTCATCTATTCGAGGAAGTGGATACTTATTCCGAATGATGACTTTGTTGAGTTTCCTGTAATCAATGCATAACTGTAAAGAACCATCCTTCTTCTTTATAAACAATACTAGTGCACCCTAAAGTGGACTGCTTAGAGGAATAAACCCCTTATCAAGCAAATCTTGCAACTGCATCTTCAATTCTTTCAATTCAGTTGTTGTCATGCGATAAAGAGGTATGGAGATCAAATTAGTCCTAGGTAACACTTCAATATTGAATTTGATCTCCCTTTCTGATGGCAAACCCTGTAGTTCTTTAGGAAACACATCCGAAAATTTATTAACAACCGGTATATGCTCTATCCCCTTTACTTCAAACTCGGTATCCTGATGTAGGACAAATACCCCTTGGCATCCTTTCCTTAACAATCTTCTTGCTACAATAGCAGAGATCAGATTATATGGTGCTTCACTCATTTCTCCTTGATATTCAAATTCTTCTCCCAAAGGAGGTTTAAACACTATTTTTTTTTTATCATGACAATAGATGGAAGTGAAATTCTTAGACAACCAATCCATGCCTAAGATTACATCAAAATTTAACACTGACAGTTCTATCAGATCAATCTCTAACTCTATGTTTCCAATTTTCACTATAAAAGAAGGAAAAAAATTCTGGACTTCTATTTCTTCTTCTAAGGTGTAGACACAATCAATGGATTTTCTAATAATTCGCATGTCACGGATAATTTCTTAGCAAAACATGAAGATGCAAAAGAATTAGTAGCCCTAGAATCAAATAGTACTCTTACATCTATTGCTTAGATAGGGAGAATACATGTAACCACTATGTTAGAGGCCTGTGCCTCATGTTGTGCCAAAGAATATACCCTTCCTTTGCCTTTACCCATAGGAGCCTATCCAAAAGCTTGCCTTATACCTCTACCAGTCTCAATACCTCTACCTGTTGGCATCTCACTGTTACTGACCCTCTCCATCTAAACTGTAGACTGAGAAGTCTGGGGTCTAACTGTTGATCCTCGTGGATAATCTTTCACAAAGTGCCTTGGCTAACCACAACCCAAACAATCACCAATCTCTATATAGCATTATCCCTTATGTTTCCTTCCACATGTAGGGCATGGAGGGATGGAAACTCTAAGTGGAGTGGAATTAGCTAAACTGTAGCTCATATAAGGAGCTGATATAGTAGGATTCTGTCTTGGTTGAGATCTCCTCTATTGGCTTTTGAAATTACCTTATGATTATGGAGACATATCCATACTCTTTACCCCACTATCATCTCTGCCTTGCTTAGAGGAACTTCCAAACCTAGCTTTCTTCTTTTGTTCTCATATTCCCTTTACCTCCATTTTCCTGTTCTCAATTACTCTTGCTTTGTCGACAACCTTAAAGTAAGAATCAAATTCATGAGCAGCTAGAACCTTAAACAAAGGTGCAATCAATCCTCTCCGGAACTGTTGAATTTTTGCAGCTTCATCAAGTACAAGAGTGTAAACCTTTAAAATTGCACCCCAGATGACCGATTTTTAATTACGAACCCATAGAATCAAACCGAGCCCAAATCGGATAAGAAGTGTGCGAAAATGAACCAAAACAGTGCCAAATAGGGTCAAACCTAAACCAGACCTGAATCAGATCTCATCCAGCTTGGAGGCATCTTCGGCAGCACTAGACACGGCACCACCGGGGTGCTACACGTGCCACCGATGGTGCCATCCATATCCTCACCACCCTTCATCTATCAATAGCCCCTCCCTCCTTTAGAAAATGAGGAGGAGATTGGGGGAATCCGAAAAATACCTCTTTTGTAACTGAAACTCTAGTGATTTTGATACACAAAAATCACTTTTCCATATCCAAATCAATCATCCACCAAAATTATTTCAATTTAAAGTTATTATTTGTTTTAAGTTCCTAAATCCAAAGTGAAGCTTAGATCCGGAGTCAAGCTCACCTTATTCACGAGAAAGCTAAGAAAAGCAAAGGTATAATTCATTTATCTTGCATTTTAAAATTCTAAATTCAGATCTAGAATTCATCTTCTTACACTTTCTTTAGTTCTAAAACTAAAAAGATCTAAATTTTATTAATTTAAAATCTGAATTAAATTAATAAACTAAATCAATCTCTTTTATCAAAACCCCTCCTTCGCAAGAAGGAAGAACTGCGTGGGGTTTGATTCCCATTCAACGGGATACGCAGGCATGCCAACCTTTAAGGTATCAATTCCAAAATATTTTAAATAATATTTTTCCCTTTTTATTTGTCTTTATTTTATTGCTTTATATATTCCTTACTTTTCTATTAAATTAGTTGAGGAATATATGTTTTTCCTAGTATCCATAAGGGCTAGAGAAAAGATCATCTCTATCTTATATGTTTATGATTTATTTCTTAGTTATTCCTTTTATAACTATCATTCATATAATATTCGCATTATTTATAACTGTTTCATTCATCATTTTAATCCATGTTCATGCATACATAAAAAAATTACTATTTGATAAAGTTATTTTATACTTTTCACCAAACTAAAGAAATTTATTATTTGTTACCAAAATCGGATCCCCGAGCCTTCTTTGGTCACTCACGGATCAATGCTTTTCCAGTGGGATTAATTAAATAATTTGGAGTCAATTTTATTTGGGTTTTCCTTTAGATTTTCCCAATAAAAAAAATAAAATTAAAGTGGCGACTGCCTTTACAATGCCAAAATATAAAATCCAATTTTGAGAACTCATAGCGAGTTCCGATCGTGGAGTTTCTCCCAAAGAGCATTTTGATTCCCTTAGCAGATCGGACCGGTGCTCGGGCGAGGCCTCACAGTTGGCGACTCCACTGGGGACAATTAAATATTTTTCAAATAAAAGATAAAAGTAGATTACTTTTGCTAAAAACAAATTTTGGCTTTAGTTCAAAATAACTTTTCATGCATCACTACATGCGGACTACTTGTCCTAAACCCTAGTTTCCTAGGAAAACAACGGATATAAAGTAACATCGAGTGGGTAACCCTTATTAAGTCTATTCACCGATGGTGAAATCATCCAACCCGTGACATATCTTTTAAATCATTTTTAAAGGTGTAATGAATATGTACGTACTGCTGGACCCACGTGAAGCTCCTTGACTCATATGTGGTTAGGTATATTACTGATCTACTATGACGGGTACCCAATTCAAGCCAACCTTACATTTTCATGTAATGAACCTATAACCTAACCTTAGGTTGTATGTTCCATAAAGCAAAATCCTTACATATTTGCATCTTCATCATGCATCCATATTGCATAACATGCATTCATTTTAAGTGGAGCCTTGAACCGAAGAAGAGTCAAACACTCTCATCTTAAGTCCAATACATTTGGCGCAACATGTAACCCTAAGCCCAAAGCATTGGCCCATCCTACCTAAGGAAATTCTCAAAGCCCAATACCTTTGTCACAACATGCAATCCTAAGCCCAAGACCTTGGCAAAAGCCCAAAATCCAATATCTTTGGCCCATCATACTCAAAGCCCAATAACAGTTGGCCCACAATACCATAAGGGATCCTTTTCCCCCAGAGTCTGTATACTCTTACTCTTATCATCTTTCCATATCCTCACCAGCCACTCACTGGGTTTATTTTGATTTTTCTTAAAGGTACCAATGGCCAACCCAACCAACATGGCTTTCTTGACCACATTCATGACTAGTCTCCTTAAGAAATAAGAGGAGAATTTTCAAGCAATTCTGAATGCTTAAAAAGCCTAATTCGAAGAACAAATGCAATCCATCATCGAAGAAATGCAGGCCATGGTTAATCAAGCTAGCCTCAACTTTACTAACCCAAACACAGCTTTGGACCAGACCACCCTAAATCTGAACCAGGACAATCCTGTTCCGGTCCAAACCTATAATAACACTACTTCATCATCCAAAACAACCATTGACCTTACAGACAAGGAAAAGGCTGTTACTAGTACCCCTCAAACCAGCGAGGTTCTAAACATCATTACCCAACCTGCTACTTCATCTCCTGCGAATCCTTTTCAAAGGAAGGAAACTTTCTCTCACCTTAACCGGAGAACATTCATGGAGAAATTTGAAGTAATGGAGAAAACCATCAAATCCTTAAAACACAGCAATAACCTTATTGATGTGGACAACTTAACCTTGTTTCCTGATGCTAAACTTCCACCCAAATTTTAAATGCCTGAACCTGAGAAATTTGATGGAACCACTTGCCCCAAGACCCATTTGATGATATATGTGGGGGCAATGCAACCTTTAGGACTTAACAATGATCTCCTTGCACAACTGTTCCAATAATCATTAACCGGTGCTGCTATGAGATGGTTTCTTTCACTAGACAAGAGCTAGAAAAAGATATGGGATGATATTTGTCAAGCCTTTATCAAGCAATATCATTATAACAGTGAAGTGGATGTCACTAAGAATGACCTGGAAACCTCCAAATAGCTTTCGAATGAGTCCTTCTCCACGTTCCTTACAAGGTGGAGGGCTGAAGCTGCTTAAATGGTAAATAGACCAACTGAACAAGAACAAGTGGACATCCTTGTCAAAAACCTACTCCCAGCTTACCAAACCCATCTGCTAACCCAGTACCTACCCACCTTCAAAGATTTGGTGGTAATTGCATCAAGGATTGAAGATTACGATCCGAAGCGAATCATTTCAACTTGAATTCTCCACCACTGATCTAAATAGTGATGAAGAATCTGAACCCCATGACCATTGAGGCTAAGACTGACATGCCTCGATCTCATTTTCCTTTTTAAACTGAAGCCATAATTTCATACATCTTCACCAAAGTGGAAAACAGACCTCACCTCACCTCTGCCTAAGTAGTATGTTATGGAGAAGTTCAAGCTCATCTAATCTGACCTGTCTAAGATTGAGTCCAAGTTCAAGTCGAAATAGAGTTTGAGTCCACATTCAGAGTCCATGTTCAAAATCCAAATTTGAGTCTAAGTCTGTCATTAATGAGTCTAAGTATTTATATTATGTTTTCCTTTTGCAATTTTATTCATGCACTTCTCTATTCTCATCCTTCTTATTAACAATTTCATCTTTTAAAAAAAATCAAATAAAAAAAATAAATTTTGGAAAGCATTTGCATTTCACCATGAAATCCACTATGATTTGGAACAATCAAAGCTTAAGATATTCTTGCGCCCACATTAGCAGTCGCTTTATCAGATCCCGACCAAAGGACGATCGAAATAAAAAAAAAAAACACCAAATGGTGATCTATTCAGTTGGAGCAGTCAAAGCTAAAGGCAATCCAATAAAGTTACTCATTGCACTCTTGGATAATCAAACATAATTCCTCAACAAGAGGCAACAATCTCAAAAAGTACCCAATGTCCCCATAAAATTTCTCTCTAGACCTCAATGGAATGGTCTAGACAAAGGTCAAAGCCCCAAGACGAAGGACAGCAGTAACCCAAATCATGGTGGATTAATCTTTAAATGCCAAAATTCATTGATTATCTCGCTAGGTTGAAAACCCGAAAGGGCGACTTAGGCAAAAATTAGAGAAAGCTCGCTAAGTTGAAAACCTGAAAGGGCGACTTAGGCTAAAATTAGAGTAAGCTCGTCGAGTTGAAAACCTGAAAGGGCGACTCGGGCATAAGTTAGAGCTAAAAAGAAGAGAAAAATCATCATGATAAAATCATTATATTCCTTATGCTCTTTATCCCACATTAAGGGCATATCATCTTAAGTCATCATCTTCCAGCTAATCCCTCATTAGGGCACGCCTTCCGAATTATCTTTATATCAATCTGTCACGTTACCCTTATCATTCAGCAGGGGCATATAATTCCTATCATCTGTCACGTCTCTTAACTTAAGCAGCTAAGTAGCCCTTATCATTCATTAGGGGTATATCCTTCAAAACACTTGTCATAAAAAGCTAAATAACTCTTACCATCCATCCAATAGCACGTCTTCTGAGTCATCATCCAAATCAATTCAGTGTCTTCTCAAAAGTCCCGTCACTCTAAGAGTCTATTCAATCTCAGACAATAAGATAATTCGTGCTTATCTTCTCCATAAATTATGCTACAAAAGCAAAATCATATAACCTCCTTAAACACTTTCCAAAAGGCCTACCATCCTTTCAAACCCAAGTCTCATTGGTAAAATCTCATCTTACAAGGGCCAAGCCCATCAAAATCCCAAGTCTCTCAAGACTCATGATCATTGAAGCCTAGTTTCCTGGGCAAAGCTAAAGTCAAACCATGACTCCCAAGGCTTATCATCCTCAAGCTGATTAAAAAGGGCCCGAACCAGTCAAAGCCCATCCCATGCAAATCATATCATCCCTAAAGTCTAAATCCTTTAGACAAGAAAATTCAAGTGGCAAGTCAACTAGTCAAAACACCTCTAAAAGTCATGTCTGAAAGTTGACTCTTAACAGATAAGTCACATACAAACAACCCACAATCTCCATTTTTGAAAAGGCCACACCTGACTTAGCCTTCCAAGCAATAACCTTCTTCAAGGCAAAACCTAACCTAGTCTTCCAAGCAATAACCTCCTTCAAGGTAAAACCTAACCTAGCCTTCCAAGTAATAACCTCCTTCAAGGCAAAACTTGACCTAGCCTTCCAAACAATAACCTTCTCAAAGGCAAAACCTGATTTCTCCAAGCATTACTTTAAAGGCAAAACCCGACCAAATCTTCCAAGTATGACCTCCTCCAAGGCCAAAACCTGACCTTGCCTTGACCTTCTCCTAGGTCATAACAACTGAGCCACTATCCTTCATCACTCCAAAATGGGGGCATCCTCCTCTACAAAAATTAACACTTTTATACCAAATTGACCGTTCAAAGGTTCAAGTTATCCAATTCATAATTTTTGCATGGTCATATGCATTTCATATTAAATAGGTCACTAATCAGAGCTCCTGAAACAAGACGGATCATCAATCCAAACTCCTCAATCCAGAAAGGACTAACACCTCTTCCTACCATAAAGGAACATTCTCATACTAAAAGGGACACCCTTTTCCTACTAGAAAGGACCTATCCATCTAATCATCCTATCATACAGGACCTGTCACATCCCACTTTTGGGATGGACGGTCCTAGGGCATGGGTAGGCCTAAGGCCACCAAAAACACGTAGAACCCGACTAATTTTAGATTATCACTGTAGCTTCAGCGGTATGTCAGTATTACAATTATCATTCCCAAGATCAAACCTGCAAGGAACAAATCACTTCCAATATTACCACTTTATATTCTCAACTCCATTTAAGGCACAAGTACTCACCCAATCACCATTCCACACTCCTAGTTTGAATTTATTATATTCCATTCAGCCATTTATATTCATATACCATATCATACTTATATTAGATTATGTACCATAGAGACACTAGATAATACCACTATACATCATCATATACTGTCACATTTACATATATCCATTATACACTTATAGATTATATTTACATAACTAGTGTAAAATATATGTCAGCAGCAAGTGAAGTAGGATACTTGCGCTGCAGATCTACTAATCTGAAAAAAAAAATAAGGGAAAAGGGGTAAGATTTAAATCTCAGTGAATATATAATAAATAACTTGGCACAACAACTTGGATGCATGAATATAATCATTGGCTTAATGGGTTATCGCAATAAACAATTAACGAATTTTCAGTTCAATACAATTGAGGGTTTAGCATAAATTATTATCAATTTAATGTGAACTTTATTCACATTCCCAATATAATATTACGGAACCATAGATTTCCAATGACAAATTGTAACACAAGGTTATCTAGACCTTGTGGCTAGGCATTCAAATACCTCCTAGCAAGGTACAAGTCACTGTGCATAGAGTTCGGTGATCCCCACACCGAAGAAAGGAAATTTCTGCTTTTTGGCTTAAGTCAGGATTCAAATCAAATAGAACATTTTCACATATAGAGAATCAATTAGGGTTCAAAGTAACAAAGGTAATTTATCAATT
>CATKHJ010812716.1:0-10401 GCA_949750685.1 Vernicia montana | reverse complement strand
GTGAAATATTAAATAATGAAAATTTTAAATATGAGAAATGAATGAAATTAAATTATAGAATAATTAAATCATGAATCTGACAGTATAAAAGATAATGAATTTGCATGTGATATATGATGAATCTAAATGAATCTGATAGTTATATGTGATGAATTTAAACTTTAAATTTAATGAATCTGATGATTTAAGTTTAATATTAAATAATGAAAATATCAAGCAATCGAACTCCAAAATAAAAAAATAAAACTCAAAATCTTCATACTAATAGTATAAAAACTCACAAAAAAAAAATGAAGATTATGAAATAAATATGAAGAAGAAGAAGACATAAACAATTTCAATAAAAAGAAAAACAAAAAAATAAAGCAATTTCAAAGAAAAAGAAGAATAATAATAATCGAATTTCACTATTTTGAAAAAAGAAGAGATCCAGCATTCAGCAGAAGAAGAAGAAAAAGAAGAAGATCGAGCATCAAAAAGATGAAGAAGAAGAAGAAGAAAATTGAGCTGTTTTTAAAATAAAACAGCGTGATTTTTTTTTAAAAATAAAACGGTGTGTTTTGAACCCAGATCCATGGTGCAAGATGAATCTAGGTCCATAATATAAATTGCCCTATCTATTCATGCACCTAGTACAATTCAAAATTCACGATTTCTAACTAAGATCTCAAATTTTTATCTTTAAAATATCTTCTTAAAAACTATGATTAATTATATAATTAATTAATAAGTTAAACTTGATCCTCACACATAAAAATTAAAAAATTTAGGTATGGCAGAGACCATAATGAGAGATCAATAAACAAACAAATCTTGCATCTTTCAAATATCCCACTCCACAAAGATTGATTACATTTATTTATTTTATATTAATAACAATAAGGTGATATGACAGTTAGATCATATGTATTAGATACGTACAAAAATCTTACACATATATATGATAATATACATATATAAAATTGAGAGTGAAGTATGGGTCTGTTAGGTGATATATATTATATTTTTTTTATATACAAAAATATAAATTTAATAAAAACAAAAAATTAATTTCATTATATTGTATTCTTTTTATTTTATTAATAAGATTCGGTGTGATTACAAATGTTAAGTTATAAAGGTATCAGTCTAACTGAAATGTACTTACACACCTCTAATCTATTCCCTCATCATCTTTACATATAAAAATAATAATAAAATTAAATTAAATTAAGAAAGCATTATCTATTTGGAAGGTAGTAGCTAGTATAGTAGTTTTTTCCCAATGGACCATTGAGGAATTTGGAGATTTGAAGTGTCTTGTTTTAGACAGATTTGGAAAGGATATATCAGAAATATCAGATGTATATTATATAATTTTATATTTATATATATGTGTAACCCGTGACATTAATATTGTTTTCACGTGCCATTTTCTTTGTTTTATTTTATTTATTATTATTTAAGTATTATTATATAATACAAAAAAAAATACACATATTCTCTGTAGTTTATGCATTTAGGCCAGTGCACGTTTTTTGATGTCTTATTTGCTAATTCCTCCCTTTCAGTTTAAAAAGGAATGACACGTGAACACCCCCAAAGTCAAATGCTTTGATGCTTTTTACAGTTTTGCCTATTCACTGATTTGCAATTTGCAATTTTGATTTTTGAATTATTGAATTTAACCATTTTCATTTTTTCATTTGTTTTTGTAATTTGTATAAGTAATTATGTGTTATTTCTCAGAAAATATAAGTAATTATATGTTTAATTTACATAAAACTTTCTAAAAAGTATGTTTTCTTTTATTTGACTTTATATTGAAATTTTTAGAAATTAATACTCCTTCCGTTTCATAATAATAAACATTTTACAGGTTGCACACATATTAAAAAAATTATTAAATAGTTTCAATCTTAATTAAGATTGACAGATATATTCTTATTTTATTATTAAAACTCATCTTTTTTCTCTCACAAAAACTCTATCATTAATGGGGTAAAATTGAAAAAAAGATAATAAATGTTATATAGAACTCCTAAAACGACAATTAATTTGAAACAAAATTTTTTCTTAAAATGTCTATTAATTTAAAACAGATAGAGTAATATAAAAGACAATAATATATAATCTCATTTAATAAAGGGTAGATATGTCAATTTATATTTATCTCAACTAAGGAAGTTTAACTTATTTAGCCCCTTATTAAGAGCATTTCCAATGGTACTCTTTAAAATAAAGAATATATTTTAGTTAATAAAGAGTATCTTAAGAAATTTTTAAATATAAAGAGCAAATAAGTTTATTTAAATTCAATACACTTTTTATATTTTACTTTTCATTTTATTTTATCCTATAAAATCATTTAATGATAAGCATTTAATGTTAAACATTTACAAGAAAAAGAAGCCAATAAAAAACAAGGATATGTATGAAAAATATACATATATTAATTAATCTTTATATAGATAGTGAATTTTGGCTCTCTACATGTGGAGAGCCAAACTTACTCTCTAATCTATAATTTAGATTTAGAGAGTAGACTGGAATCTTATTTTTTACAATCACTCTTCATAATAAAGAGTTTATGTTAAATAAAAAGTGGGTTGGATATACTCTAAGAAAGTTATTTTCTCCAAACTCGAAAAGTGGAGATCATTATTTCATAATAACTTTATTCAATTATGATTACCAAACAAACCAATTTTTTTTTATTTCTCAGAAAGTTTTATTTATTTACTTTACTTATCCCATATCAAACAATACATTATAATTTCAAAATGAAATCATTTTATCGTGATTTAATACTCTCTCCATCCCATAAAAATATGTATACTTTGATTTTCACGCATATTAAGAAAAATATAATTAATATAGTTAAATCAATAAATTTTACTAGTATTTTTTTAATATACCTCTTCACTAATATTAAATGACTCATACTATTTTATTAAAATTAAAAAAATTCATAAATTTACTTAAATTTGATTTGAATTATTTTCTGAGTTTCAAGTTGATGCATAAATCAATTCACTCGCAATCCAAAATAATTCAAATCTAAAATGATTCGAACTCAAAGCCATACGAGCAGACGGTTTGCCATAAAATAAACATGAATTGGGAGGTTTCTAGACAGCCCAAATAGCCTACTACTGGGCTGCTAACTTCTATCTTTAACAAAAGTTAGAAAATTAATTTTCTTTAGAATGAATAGCAAATCTTGTAAAGCTTGTTTCTAATTACAAGATTTGTGTCATTCTCAAACTTAGGGTTGAGCAGGGAATTCGGAGATACCAAACTGTATTGAAAATTCGAACTGATAATATCCAGAACCGAAAAATATCCGTTGACCATTTGACTTTCTCCGAACCGAACCATCCCGATTTTTTTTTTTTTGGTACGGTTCTGGAAATTAGTAATTATCCATATAAGAACCGTACCGATCCATACCGAACCATCCCAAACCGAAGAACCGAAACTAGAACCGATTTAAAGGGTTGTTATATATACATATATATAAACACACACATTGAATTTCCTTAAATGTGTTGCTAAGTCAATATCAATGCGTGTTTATATATATATATATATATATACACGCATTGATATTGAATTAGCAATATATTTAAAGAAATTCAATAATATATAAGTAAAATTTAATTTTTATTAATTATAAAATTTAATTTTCAAATTAGTAGTTGCAATATATATATATATATATATACACACACACACACATTTTGATATTGAATTAGCAATACATTTAAAGAAATTTAACAATGTATAAGTAAAATTTAATTTTTATTAATTATAAAATTTCATTTTCAAATTAGCAATTGCAATATATATACACACATACACTTTGATATTGAATTAGCAATACATTTAATGAAATTGAATAATGTATAAGTAAAATTTAATTTTTAATTATTTAAAAATGGAAAATATTCAAATCACTGTTTTGTCCCATTTCGTACCGAACATTCCCATTAGACCTGAATTTCCGTCCCAAAAAATTGGGACGGTTTGATACGGAGATTTTTCCTTACGATTCGGTTCCGGAGATCCCATTTTGAAAATCTCTGAAATTTGGTTCGGTTCCGGAGATTTTCAAATCTCCGGATTCCCCCGAACTGTGCTCAGCACTAATTATTATTATTATTGTATAATATAAGAATGCTGAAAATTTTTATTAATATATTGAAAAAAAAATAGGATTATAATTAACAATATTTAAATCCATTTAGCCTCTTTACAAAAATAATAAATTCGAATTTCTTTTCTTCAATTTTAACCAAATGGTTTTCCTTTTTCTTTGTAATGATGTCATTTCCCTTTTTTAATTCTTCAAATTAAAAAAAAAAAAAAAAAATTCTATTATCGTTGGAATAGTCGAATGTTTATCACATCCTGCAAGAATCAATATTCAAGATGTATCAAAAGAACTAACTTTTTTTGTTTTTATCAAAAGAACTAACTTGAAGTTTGTCAATTAAGCTAATCAATAACAATAATTAAATTTCAGAAAGATGGACAAGCAAGCTTATATAAACTGTTGGGCCTTTAGCAATGGGCCTAACAAGAAAGTCCTTGGGAAGTCATATTCAGTAGGGCCATTGTGGCTGTGAAAGGCCCACTATGATCTTTGTGTTTCCTCTATTTGTCACAGCTACTTAAGATTTTGATAATGCAGATTAAATTTCAATCATAAAATTGAATGATTGAAATTTAATCTTTTTAATATAAATACTATTTTTAATCAGCTAACATGTGTGCTGATTGGATGGCTAAGAATGGCCTCTTGATAATTCTATATTTTATCATGTTATTATTTTACTAAATTATTTGATTATTTGGTTGTTTGATTAAGTAGTATTAGTTAGTAATGTCTCCTAATTTTTTTGTATTATTAGACTATTAGTAGACGACTCATTGATCTTAGGAGATGTTAATAACATGTTTTAGTGGGTTTAATTTGTTATTAATTTTGTGGGATTCTCCATTTTATTAAAATGTATATAAATATAAAAAATTTTAGATAAATTTAATCCATCATGTCATATTATAAATTATCTAATCATGATTTTTCATGTTGAATAATAATTATCGTATAAGGTGAATATGATAATTAACTATTTGAATCATATGGTGTGTTTTATAATTAACGTATCAGTTTATTAGATCATCATTGGTAATTCATAATCTGACATATATAGTGATATTACTTATGAATAAAGAGTACAAGAGAAGCATTCAATTAATAAAAAATCTCTCTATTTTATTTTTCTTTTATCTCTTCCTGCAAGTTGGTGTTCTCTACTATGAAACCATTCCTGTTGATGTGTCCACTATTTTTTGACGGGATGTTTGTGGTTCTGGTCATGAAAGGTTTCATAATAGCTATTTTCTTTTCTATCTGCTAAGGCTGTAGCCCTTTATTCTACCAAAAAAAAAAATTGAAAATTATTTGAAAAAAAAAAATCTCAAACATCCATTTTGAATTTAAAAATTAAGATTGTGAAAATATGATTGATACATTTACTAAACTAGCAGCTTTATATCCTTACTGTTCAGACTTTATAGTTCGGCTTCTATCAAATAGCTTTCCTCTCTTGTTGAAAAAAACAAATTTAAAGTACTGTTTAGCTATTTTGAAGTTACTATAATTCAAACATGCAAAATTTATTAGGAATGGTAACGGGGCGGGACGAATTTTGAGATTTTTGTCTTCGCCTTATGAACAGTCAGGACAAAAACAGGACGGGATAAATTGGGTTCGGGACGGGACGGAAATCGTCATTTATTTTTTTATAATTTTATTAATATTAAAATTTCATAATTTATATATTTTGATAAAAATGTTATGTTAAGTTTTATATATTATTAATTAATATTTAAATAATAATAATAAAATTAAATAATTAATAATATAATTTTAAAGAAAATTAATAATTTATATATATATATATATATGTAATATAAAATTATAATAAAAAATTCATATATATTAATTTTATGAAATCGAGGTGGGACGGGGCGGGAAGATTCAATCCCATCCCCGTCACATTACCATAGACGGGGTGGAAATTCCCCGTTGAATTCGGGGCGGGGACGAATTTTCTGTCGGGACGGGTCGGGTTTTGCCATATCTAAAATTTATATCTTAAAAATAAAATTTATAGTAATATTTAATAAATATTTTTAACATAATATCTTTTTAAATAACAATTCAAACAATAATATTAACAGATATCTAACAATAGTTGGTATTTACAAGACTCTCTGCCTTAATTAATTTAAATAAATAAATAATAAGGCTAAAACGTACATGTCCACAAAGAACAATCTTATCATTATGTCAAGACTCACCTCAACTTACAAATTAATTAACCAACCGAAAAATGGTAATTTTCTATTATTCACCATTTGCTAAAAAATATATATAACTTAGGTCAGTCAGATGTTTTATTATGAAGACATGAAATTTCTAAAAAAAGAAAGCAAAATGGAAATAATATATCCTAATAACTCAAAAAAAAAAAAAAAAAAAAAGGACTGAACATTCTCTTGCCACCATTGTTGATCTTCTTCATAAATGGAGAGACAAATCAAGTTTTTGATCTTTATTTTCATTATTATTATTTCCACCATTATTATTGACTATTATAGCTGGGTTTTGATTGGACCCGCCTCCATTAAATCTTATGCTCCTCTGCCAATTCAAGAAACTTGAATCCTTTTCTTCACTTTGATGGTGAATATTATTGTTATTATGATACCTATGGCTTGAACAATTCCCACCATAAAAAACTCCATTATCAAACTTTGGTGCACCATTGGATCCAAAACTATCAGAAAATTGGTGGTGGTGGCTAGGATAACATTGCAGGGTGGCTGCATGGGCTGTTATGTACATTGAAGGATGTAATAGGCCTAAATGGTGATGATGATGATGACTTGGAGCAAATACCATTGGCAATGATGGTGGCGGCGGCGGTGGCAGTGATGGTGGTGCATATTCTGAAGCTCTTTTTGCCTTTCTTGCTGCATTTCTTTCTTTCTTGTGAGCATTTTGATGGCCTCCTAAAGCTTGAGAACTATAAAACTTTCTTGAACAGAATAAACATGGAAACACTCTTGTTCTTGAATCTTCTTCCACATTTGTTTGATGAGAAACATTTTCTTCAATTTCCATGCCTGCATAGACAAAGAATTAATCAATGATTAAAAGGGTTAATTTTGTTTTAGTGGTTGACTAAAAAAAATCCAAAAATAGACTGTTTGCAGCACTTTAAAATTGTAAATTCAAATCCCCAATTAAAAATCTAATTAACAAAAAAAAAAAATTAAACATTTGATTAAATAGTAATGAAGGTCATATTCAAAACTATGAGGTAGGGAGTTTCAAAGAAAACAATTAAATATTTTGTTTAATAGTAATGAGATCGTTTTCAGAATTATGAGGTAACAAGTTTGAACACCGTAGCAAATTCAAATTAATAAATAAAAAAACAATGAAGTCAAAAGAGATAACACTTACCAGAGAAAGAAGTACTACAATAATATGGTGAGTTTTGTTATTTTTAGTGTTTGATATGATAAAAGAAGAAGAAGAAGAAGAAGAGTAATAATAGTAGAAAAAAGAGAGTTGAGAAGCTAAGTTGAAACTTGAATAGAGTTGAAAAATGTGAAGATCCTTTACGTGTAATAATTATAAAGAGTGCTTGAGACAAGGTGCTGTATGGGCTTGGGAACAGAAGAGATAAGAGAGAGAGAGAGAAGTGGGGATAGTTCTTAATCCTAACACTAAAGAGAGAGTTATTGGTGGAGAGAAATATGCCAGGATTGAAAAATGGAATCTCTTATTTTTTTCTCTCTCTGACAATTATCAGTTTCATGGGCAAATGGGTTTGGTCTTGCAAGAGTTTTAAGTCTGTTTTGTTAGGTTCATTTTCAAGTTTCGTGTCACAAAGTAGTAGCTTTAGCTTAAAATCAATCAAAAATGGTTTATCTTATTGGTTGCAGTTCTTGTAGTCATGTGTTGTTGCTATTTGCTACGCTCTCCAACATGGAGCATTAATTCAATAGAGAGAGAGAGAGAGAGAGAGAGAGAGAGAGAGAGGTGGTAGAGTGGTGCTTTTACTTCGTAAAAAAAAAAAAAAAAAAAAAAAGCCAAATTAATTGTTTAAGAGAGAGAGAGAGAGAGAGAGAGAAGTGAAATAAGGGGAAAGTCAGATTGTCAGAGTTTTTGCCAAGATTGGGAAGATCAGGTTTTGTGATCTTCAATGGCCAATTGTGGAAAGGATTGGGTTACTTATTAAAAGCTAAAAGCAGTCCCCCACATGATCTGTAACTCAGTAAGAGTAGTTGTAGTGGTGTGATGGGTTTTTTTATTTTTTTAAACTGTGTGTTTGCATGCAAGCAAATCAATGGCTTTGGCTCTTTTCTGCGGCATTCCTCTGCTTTTCTATAAATAGTTATGGGGCTAATAGCCACTGGTCCTGCAAATTTTTTGCCACCGCCATTTCCATGTAATTTGTCACTTTTCATCCATTCCTACTCTGCCTGAAGCCTCGTTATCACGCTCCCAACTCAGATTATTAGAGAGAACCCATTGCTTGTTTTCTTTTTCATCACTTTCGCCTCATTTGTTTTAAAAGATTTCAACATAAATTTTATAAGAATCATAAATTGTAATTCAGTACTTTATTTAATTTAAAAAATTAAATTATATTTTATGAATTTATTAAAATTTATTATACTCCAAGACTTTTAAAAATAAAAAATTTAAAAATTCATATGGAATATAAATTTTTAATTCTATGAATTTTACTTAAATATTTGGATTTTAGTTCATTACTTCCATTTACTTCATTACCAACTCCATTTAAGGACAATTAACTACCTGAGCTCTGGAACATGTTACATGTCTTGATTTTTTTTATTTTTTTTAATAACGGCCAGATTATGACTGCCAAAAAGGGAATTTCAGTAATTAAAAAAAAAAGTGGAATGACAATTATAACCTCAAGTGGTTTTAGCTAGGATTTTTGCTTGGCTTGAATTCTTTTATGCATTTGAATTATCCTTCACATGAAGGGCTAAATCACCCCCTATTTTTTCTTTTTTAAAAATTCAAATAAATTCTTGATATATTTTTGGACAAAATAAATATATATATATTTTTTTTGTCAATTAGGTCTTTTTTAGCCCAAAATCAACGCGTGTAACACACCATATGCTTGAGATCGAGTGAGGCATTTTATATAAATATTTTAAGCAAATAAAAAAAATGAAGAAATAAAAATGTCGTTGAACAAGGAGAATTAGCAGCTTTTGAACTGCTTGAACCTACCCTCAGTAATTAACCAAAAATTTTAAATTCTTAATCAATCAACACAATTAGGCTTTCAAAAAATTAATTAACGCTTTTTAGTCCTAAAGTAATTATTGCCATTACGCTGAAGCCACTATTCTTTTCATGGTTGGAAATTTGTTGCTGTTGCTGTTGTTGTTGTTGTTGAAATTGCAGTTGTTCATTCTTGGGTATAGCTTTCTTCACTTCTACCTAAATGAAAGAAAAATTGCTAATGAATTAAACAACCCAAAAACTAAAAATGATAAAGCTCCTAGTAATACACAAAAAATCTCAAATTTCAATGATTTTGACAACTCTCCCAAGTCCCAACCTTCCAAAATGAAAGCATATCTAACTTTTAAAGTAAAAAAGCTTAATTCGATCAAACAAAGCAAGGTCAAAATTATAAATAATACCATTTTATTTGAGTTGGTGCTCAAGTAAACTCTTAATATTTTTTTTTTGTTCCATTAGACTCTTAATCTTTTCAAAATAGTACATATAAAACCCTCTCATTTGAACTGATACTCAAGTGAGCTCTTAATATTTTTTTTTGGTCCCATTAGACCCTTAATCTTTTCAAAATGGTAAATATAAAACCCTCTGTCTATAATTTAAAATTTTTGTCAAGTGATGTTAAAAATAAAAAATTAATATCTATGCACCTACGTATTAATTTTTATTTTTGTATAAATATTTTTTAAACTATTTGGAGAAAATTTAAAATTTGTAAAATTTAAAGTTAATAAAATTAATTAATTAAATATTACAAATTTAATTTAATATAAAATAACTCATTAATTCTTATACATTAAAATATAATTTATAAAAAAAAATATATTTTTTATTTTAATAAAGATAAAATATATTTTATCTTTATTTTAAAAAAAATATTCAAAACCGAAAAGAGATAAAAAAAAATATTTTATCTTTATTAAAATATAAAATATATTTTTTTTTATAAATTATATTTTAATGTATAAGGATTAAGAAATCATTTTATATTAAATTAAATTTGTAATATTTTATTAATTAATTAATTTTATTAAATTTAAATTTCA
>CATKHJ010812708.1:0-11301 GCA_949750685.1 Vernicia montana | reverse complement strand
AGTGATACTTATACTATTATGATTGTGTTTTGAACCATGAGGCATAAATGCCTACTTCCTTCATGAACTTCCAAATGATTGTTGATTATTGTTGAATATCCTTATTGTGATATTAAATTCATTGTATTCATGAACCATGATTGAACCAAGACCATGATTATTGCATGACCATGATATGAACCTCTCAAGAATCCATGCATGATTATGACCTATGATCCAAGATATTTTATTTTATGAATTCCATGACCATGAACCCAAGTAGAAAAACCCAACTCTGATGTGGGGCAAGACATCAGGCATTGTGCACAATATACTCCGATGGATAGAGTAAAGTATCCATGCCTTGGCTAGGAAGGGCTATGGTGTCCTAGTCGTGAGATCTGATCAATCTTGCGCAGAGATGAGGGTATGCTCCGTTAAGAAGAGCCTCTACCTCCCATGTTCATGATTGAATATGTTCTATGTCTCATTTCTCGATAATGCCTTTGAGCAAAATGCCATTTATCTTAGGAAGCGTTAAGACTTATGAACCTCCATTCAAGTTATTGTTATTTCTGCTAAACATGATATGTACATGATGAATGAACCATGAACAATTGTTATTGTTAAGCCATGAACCATTGTTATTGTACAAACCTCATGAACTATTGATATTGTATGAATTCCAAGAACTATTGTTATTGCATGAACCATGAATTTATCTTATGAGCCATCCTTGAAACACCAAGCCTTACAAGTATGGTAGTATAATTATTACTCACTGCTTTATCTCATTAGTGATTCATTTTTCAGGTGAGCTATAGTTTATCATTTTGGTTTCTAAGGCGTTATTCTTCTCTTGTCCTCGGAAACTTAAGTGATTAATGTAAAGATCCTTTCCTTATATTTATGATTTGTAAAAATGATGATGTAATCCTTTAGATGCTTCATGGTAATGTAATGAAAAATATGTGTATTCATAGTACATGTATAGGATAAATATTCTTTTGGCCTTTAAGGCATTGATCTATGAATGAGGTGATATGCAAGATGACCTAAGATATGACTATTGATGAATACATGAGTTATATGAATCAAGCATGATATCGATGAGTACGGATTAGCATGATTGTTAGGTTTAGATCTTAGGAGATTGTATGAGACTGGATTGCAGGATATTGATAGATGATTGTATTATAAGGTTCCTACGGGTTTTCGGTGGCCTTATGCCTACCCATGCCCTAGGATCGTCGCGGCTTGAAAGTTGGGTCGTGACATTTTCGGCGAGTGAATGAAAGATGCACATATTTTTGAGTTCCACGTACCGAGACGAGCATTTTGGTATCCTCGGATCATGATTTCGTCACCGTCAAAATTTTCTGGTGATCGGATTCCGGCGACCCTGAAATTGACCAATTGAGACAGCAGCTTCGGCTCGTTAAACCGAGTCCATTGGTATAAATCCTGACTTCTAATTGTCTTTATATAACGAGATATGAATTTATTTATGAGAATTTAGGTATATAATTTATAATGATTTAGTTAGCATAAATGGGTAATTAAATTGAGTTATATTGTTAATTTGATGATTATTGGAAAAAATTTAGTGAATAATTGGAGGAAATTAGGTATTGATAGAATTGTTGATTAAGTTGGATTATTAAAGACCCTATTTGCCAGCTAATAAAAAAAAAAAGGATGGGAAGCCTATCCTTGACTTTTTGCTTTATTTTTCTGCATCCCAAAGTTACTTTTTGAAATTTCTGTACGGACCTCTAACTTTAATTTTTTTTAGAGTGGTTTTTCTACTTTTGGCAGCTCTTTTTTAATTTTTCCACATTTTTTTTTGACATGTGTATACCTACCATTTTTTTTTTGTCAACAGCTATTTTACACCCATTGCACTACTCTTTTACTTTTCTCTTTTCCTTATATGTACATTCACCATTATTAGTATACATACAACTTTTACAAGAGATAGTGAATAGAAATAGCAGAACCCTCAACACGCAGATTCAAAACCATTTGTGCCTTCTGTAGTCCAAACTTTGGTAAGAATAAACAGTACTGGAAGGCAGCCAATAAACTTGGTTGGATTTTAACTGAACGAAAAATTGATTTAGTGTTTGGGGGAGGTAGTTTAGGGTTAAGGGGTTGTGTCTCAAGTTCTGCATATATTGGAGGTAGCAGAGTCCTAGGTATAATTCTAAAGGCTTTGGCTAAAAATAAACACATCACCGGTGGGACTATAGGTAATGAGTTACAGGTCATGTGCATATACGAATGAATGGCATACATACATCACAATGCTGATGCCTTTATCGCATTACCTAGAGGTCTAGAAATATTTGAAGATATCTTCAATATTACGTCTTGGGCCCAACTAAATATTCATAAAAAGCCATTGGGGTTACTTAATGTTTATACCTTTTATGATGGTTTGTTATCTTTTCTTGATCATGTTGTGGAACAGGGTTTTATAACACTAGCGAGCCGACGCATTCTAGTCTCCACTTCAACTAATGATCAATTGATTGACCAACTGCAAAACTTTGTGCATGAACCTAATCCATTAATGACGCAGACAGTCTAGCACCCCAAGGACAGTAGCAATAAAAAGCATGTACTAGATCTGAATCTCCGATTGTAATTTTCTTAACTTTTATGGTTTTACTTACATCATTTTTTTTTCTTTCCTTTCTGTTTCTTTAATAATACTAGATCAAGCGAAGTCCTTTACTCTTTACTTATCTATTGGGGATAATGTCTCGAATAGGTTGGGGAGGAGATAATTGTCATTTGAAAAAAAAAATTATTGTCCCACAGTTTAAGGTCCGAATAATTAAATGTAAGATGGGTAAGTAAAGAGTTACTTTTGTACTCTTGATACGCATCTTTAATTTCTATGATTTTCTTTTCTATTTTCAAAAAAAAAAAAAAGATGGTTGAGTAAACAGTTACTTTTGTGCTCTTGATATGCATCTTTAATTTATGTGATTTAAAAAAAAAGTGTTTAAAATTTTTAGGATTTTGAGTATAGCTCTAATTTTTTAAGAATACTTTCAGCCACAGTGATAAAAATTAAGCTTTAATGTCATGGCTTTAATTGATGATGAGTATTATTTTGAATCTTGATGTTATTCTTTGGTTAATACATGTCTATGATGATTATACTCAATATTTTTTTTGCACAATAGCCATGTTATTCGGTACATAAAAAAGCATGCCAGAACAAGTGTATTCTTATATCCTTACTGTGATGATCATTTTGATTTTGACATGAAAGAATTAAATATTAGAATTCCTCTTGAGGTCTTTCGAGGCGAACGACTGATCAGGAATCACTTGTAAAATGATTAAGGCACTAAGATTTTTACCACAAAGTCAAATCAGCAAGTTCCCCGATTGATGTTTCAAGAGAACATCCCCCTAGTGAGCCAATTTGAGCCTACATCGATTAGCTATTTTCTTTGAACCACATCTCTCACCTAGCTCAAACATGTTAATATCCTCACCCTTGTTCTAAAGATGAATTTGAGCTAAAAAAGCATATTTCATAAGCAATGGACATTTCTCAAAGATTTGGGATAAGAATAAGAGATAAGTGTGAAAAAACAAAACAAAACAATAATAATAATAATTATATATATATATATATATATATATATATATATATATATATATATATAAAGTTTAATAAAGGGAGATCTCTTGAGTCTGACGATCTTGCGAAGTTGCTTAGATTGAAGTAAAGGCCCAACACGATGATAATTGACCTACATTTCCTTTGCTTCTATAGGTTTTGAGAAGTATTTCTTGCAAAATATTATGATGTCTCTAACTCTATGAAGTCTTTGGAATCTTTGTGATATCCTATTCCTTTCATTCTTTAGCCACGTCACTATCCCTTTTGCCCCATTACAACTGATATTAAAGACCTTTTGATTTCAAGTGATGCCTTCAGCGTAGTGAAGATTCATACCAAAGGAGGAGCTTATGATACTTAATTCCTTATTAGAAGTCGGATGGTTGTTATTGTAAGGATTATGAGAATTTTACTTATTTGAAATAGGCACATCATATTTACCGTTGATATTGGTCATCTCACACACACACACTTGAGTATGATTGTTGTAGGATGAATTAGCTTTTGAATGAATATATATTTGATTTAATGTTTGTTTGATTTCAAAGTTGTGATCACTTATTTTTCTCTGAGATAAACAGTTAGAAGTTTAAATTTTTACAGGTGTTTGTAGATATCACCATTGGAAGCCCTCACGAGACTACAACTCATCCTCTATGGAACCACCTAGGGGTTTAAATGCTTGTTGCATATGCTAAATGCAATCATGATTTCCTACGAAAGTGGACTAGTTTAGGTTTTATATTTCTTTTAGTTTTGCTCAAGGACAAGCAAAATCTTAAGTTTGGGGGTGTGATAACTCTATTTTCTTAAAGTTATTTTATCTGTTTAAACTCAAACTTTGGTTCAATTCTTGAGAAATTAATAATATTATTACTTATTTTGAGAAATAAGTAATTCTAACAATTTATAAATAAATTATAACATTTTTTTAGTATTTTGTTTTATTTTGCAGATCAAAATGATGTCATAATGATGCAAGCAATGATGTCATGATATTAATGATGCAAGTAATGATGTCATGATATTAATGATGCAGACAATGATGACATGATATTAATGATGCAGACAATGATGACATGATATTAATGATGCAGGCAATGATGCAAAATGATGGAAAAAGAAGGTGGAAATTGCCTATAAATATGCATTACCACCCCTCCTTCAAAGTATCATTCAATCAAATAAACAAATTTGAGTAAAAAGTTTATATTTTTTTAGTTTCATTTCTTTCTATTTTCATTTTAATCAAGAAGAAAAGTTTGGAGTTCATATACGCCAAAGATTGTATCCCTAAAAGAGTTCTTTCTAAACTTTTATTCTTCAATTCAATAGTAAGTTGTTATTATGTTTTCTATTATATTGATTGTTAATTTAATTATTTTTTTCTTCGTTCGTTAAGATAATTGACCTATGGTATGTATTGTTTAGAAATAAGAATACTCCTTTGTGATTGTTAAATAGATTTTCATAATGCTTAATAGGTTTGTGTTAATTACTTGTGATCACGAGAATAGACATAAAATTAATATGAATACTTGTGATGTATCTTGAGAAATAACACCATTTAATTTAGAAAAATCCAATCATTAATTCCAACAAGAATAACCCAATCTAGATAATATAGAGATATCATAAGTAATCAATTAATGAACTCTAAATCCTAAGCCTTAAATAATATTTTAAATTAATTCTCAATTATTTGCATTAATTTTAGTTTACCTAAAAAATATAAATTCTTCAAATTGATATTCTAAATAATATAGTAGTTATAATTTTGGTACTTGACAACACATTTCCTTTGGAATTGACACTCTACTCACATACTATTACTTGCCCACGATCTGTACACTTACAGAAATCGCACAACATTTACTACTGATAAAAAAATCGTTTGCTATAAAAAAAATTATTTTAAGTAGTTATTTGTATTTTTTTTAAGTTTTTAGTAATTTAATGATGATGGAAAAATAAGTATCAATGGGTTTGCATCATTAGTGAGTAAAATTGTCACGACCCGACTCTAAGGGCACGTGACCGGCACTAGGGCAAGGAAAAGCTTAAGGCTTCCACAACCCGTAGTCAGTCTGACAATACAAGTCAACAGAGAATATAACAGGGAATCATAAATTAAGGGTTAAAAGCTCTCATGCCAACAAAACTTGTACCCATATCATAATATATCCATCCAATCACATCTCAGTATATCATCAGGTTCATGTTTAGCAAAATATCTCATCATACTGAAATATAAACAATAGATACCAATATGCAATAATATTACAGATACAAGCTCAGTCTACTGTAATTGCGAAATTCTAGAATTTTAATATTATACATAACATATAAATATAAAATCCACTGCCGGAGGAGATGGCAGGAAAACTCATCAGTAACAAAATACTAACTCATCCCACCACCTGAAAAAAATAGGGAGACAGGGGTGAGCGTCTCAACTCAGTGAATGATACTAGCCAATATACAAACCTGGTGCTCTAACATCAATCTAATATTAATGCTCATGCAACATGTCACACATACAAATAATCAGATAATCATACAAAGATGGGAATAGGTTCACAGGAATCACACTAAACCTCAATTTGGGGAGCCGATCCCCCTATCCTAGCTCTCTGAATCCAGTTACTATATCTTAGAATCCAATACATAGGGTCCTAGCCGTCCATGGCCTATGCCACGCAACGCCGACCCGACTGGCTACAGCGAGTAATGAGCAAACTCCAAGCCGTCATACACCAGTCACAGCTCATCAAACATAATCATCATCATATCATAATCACAATCCTAGGTGAATCCTTGTGTCATCCCAATCCCATCCAGCATCCACAATTAATATGCAACTCACATAATTAATGAAGCATTCATATATGTATGCCAACATGCTCAATTAATATTCATAATGCATAATTATATACATATATACATACGGTAAATGTAGATGCATGGAATACAGAAAAATATATTAGAAAGTATCACTCACAATACAGGTGCGAATAATCAGACTCGATCAATAACTGGGACTTGGGGCTGCAGAAGATGGTCCTGGACGATCTAGAAAATGAAGCATGAACAAATTATCAGAACAAGGATTATGAGAATCAACATACAAACACATCCTATGACCATGGAGAAATCTACCAAATCTGGTAGAGTTTCCCCCAGAGTAAACCTAATCTCCATGAAACTCAGACAACAGACTCAACATCGAAATATCGAATATCCCAACCAGCTCTCAATAGCAATTCTCAAAATTAAATTCCAATAATAAATATATTATTCCCTTAATAATTCCTAAATAATTTAACCACAATTAATAATTTCTTTATGCCAAAATAAACAATTCTAATATTAAATTAACCATCATGGATCAATTCCGGATTGCCGGGTGCACTCACCGGAGAGTCGCCGAAAAAGTCACCGGAAACGTCAATAGTGTCAGATAGCGGCGAAGTTGGTACCAATGGATTCGTATCGAAACGTACATACCGAAAATATACACTACTCTACCTCACTCGCTGGAGGATCGCCGAAAAAAGCGTCGGCAGCCTGCAACTTCACTGGATTCCGGCCAAATTCAAATGTTCACTATAATTAGCAAATGAGGTACCAAATCAAAGTTTAAGAGAAAAGGAAACTAATGGTACCATAATTGGCGAGAACGGAGATATAAATTGGCCGAAAAAGCCCTCGAAAGTCCACTGACCGGCAGACGTTCAAGCGGCCCGTCCGACGGCGTGTGGCGGCGGACGGGGACGAGGCTTGTACCGGTAGACGCATCGGAGGCCGAGCTTCCTCTCTGGCCGGTGCATGTTGACAAACTGTGACCGGACGACGGCAAAATGGCGGTGGCAACAGCAGCAACTTACTTGCCCTGCCTCTTTTCCCGTTTATGTAATTAAACTTTTATATATATAATACTAATAATAATAATAATACTTATAATAATAATTTCTGAAAATTAATTAAATAACTTCAACTTTTTATTAAATAAATAAATTTACTTTACTAAAATAAATACCCAAATAATAAGTTTTTTATAATTTAAAAATTCAAAATATTACAAAAATTATTTTAGATAATTGTGTTGTTGTTAAACAATGATATTTTTGAGATAAAAAAAAAATAGAATAAAAGGAAAATCTTTGGCCTAACTAATTGGAGGGGTAATATTGTCAAGTGACTAAAATTGCTCTGATCCTAAAAAACGGTGCTATGGAAATAGTGCCACCCATATTTTATTGTATTAATTTATTATTAATTTTTATTTTTAAAATTATCTTTATCATTTGATCATACAGTATATCGTCCTTACACTTTAGAGCACAAAGGTTACAATTCTTTAGCTTTCCGGTTTGTACTTTCTAAATTTCCAGCTTTCATGCAAGCTTTCTTTGTCTTTAGTACATTCATGCTTTGTAATACTGCAAATACATTGTGATGAAATTCAGTTCGTTCATTGCAACCCATTTCTTGTCAAGCAATTTCTTTGTCTAGTTTAATTGATTTTAGCAGTAGAGTTCCAAGCAAATTATGGTAAGAGTTTGGGGACCGAATCGTCTGAATAAGTCAGGAAGTCGCAATTTCATTTATTGATGTCACGCGACTCTAGCACGCTCGCAACTCAAATTAACAGCAACAGAATTCATCGCACATACATTGGATTTTATAACTTTTACAAACACAGTGGCCGTTGAGCCTCGTAGAGCTGTCATTGCAAGGTCTATTTCATGAACCCAATCTATCTTGTTGTGACAAATCCAAGAAATATTTCTCCTAGATTGGGCCCAAATTCACCTGTGTTACTGTATAAATACGGTTCAATTTGCTTTATTTGAGTAATGATGGATAGCATTTCAAAAAAATGATGGATGTAAGCGAATTTTTCTCTTTTTTTTTTGTTTTTATTATCCTTTCAAATCCACCAATATCTAGTGCATGAAAATATAACATATATAACATTCCAGCATGACTAAAATAGCATATATAAATTTTCCAAGACTGACTTCCGCACCATGATTTCTCTGCGTATATTTAGCAGAAATTATTCAAAATATTTTTCTGCGTATCGAGCAGAAATTATTCAAGACATATATAACTAAACTGACATATGCAAATTGAGCAGAAATTATTCAAGACATGGCTAAAATGGCATCTGCGTGTTGCTGGATTACCTTCCAAGCCATAATCACATGGCGAGCCTCTACAAGAGAACCACCAACAGCAAACCTTATTATATAAACCCCTTCAACCATAGCATGAGTAACATAAATGTGTCCTGATGCGTTAATTGACTCCAATAACATTTTGTTCAGCTCATTAGCATGGCCAGGATTAAGCTTTTCCTCGCCATTCATAGGCAGAATCCTGAAGCATACCAATGCAAAGTTTCGTGGCACCACTATCTCAAACCTCTTGTCCTTCATTACAAGTCCTTCAAAAAGCTTGGCAAGTTCAACATGGCGTCTGAGAAAGGTTCTAAGGTTAGCCACACCATATTTCCTTAACACAAGCCATAGTTTGATGGATCGAAATCTTCGGCTCAAGGCTATTTGCCAATCTTTATAATCCACTACTTGGGTTGAATCAGAAGCCTTGTTTCTCAAGTACTCAGGATTTGTTGACAGTGACTTTACAAGAGCAGTTGGATCTTTCACCCAAAGGCAGCAGCAATCCAAAGTTGTAAAGAGCCATTTATGCGCATTGAGACTAAATGAGTTTGCATTCTCTATTCCATCAAGAAAATGCCGAAACTCGGGGCATATACAGGCACTTCCTGCATAAGCAGCATCAACATGAACCCATATGTTATGTTCCTTTGCTACATCACATAATGGCTTCAATGGATCAACAGCTGTTGTTGCAGTTGTCCCTAGAGTAGCACAGAGAAACAATGGAATCAGCCCGGCTTCTATATCAGACTGAATGGACAGCCTTAATGCATCCGGAGACAGCGCAAACAATGTTGATACATCTGTCTTAATGGCACGAAAATTCTCAGGATCGATTCCAGCAATTTGAGCTGCCTTTTGGAGTGTACTATGTGTTTGATCTGAACCGTAAACGACTAGCTTCCCAATTTTGTCCTTGCCCACTTGGCTTAGCATTTGATCTCTAGCAGCAATAAGAGTGCACAAAATGGCTTCACAAGTAGTGCCCTGGATAACACCACCACCATTTCCCGAGAAGAGGAAAGAACTTGGAAGCTTAAGCATTTCTCCAAGCCAATCCATTACGATGCTTTCTAGTTCAGTTGCAGCTGGTGATGATACCCAGTTGAATCCCACCACATGAAATCCTGCGCAAAGAATTTCGCCCAGAAATCCTGCAGTACTGCCATTTGAATTGAAGTAGGCGAAGAAGTTAGGACTTTGCCAGTGTGTAATGCCACGAATTATATGGCTTTGCACATCTTGAAGAATAGTTTCTACAGGTTCAGGATCGTAAGGAGCGGACTGAGGCAAGAGTTTTCGAAGATAACCTGGTTCGACTTGGCTTAGAACTGGGTATTTCTCAATGTTCAGATAATAGTCAGCGATGAAGTCTACAATCATGTGGCCTTGCCTTCTTAATTCCTCAGGGTCTAAAGGGTTCATTGCTTGGTTGCTACCTGATAATTCTTGGTTGGTGGCAAGGCTGTTCAAACACATTTTGAAATGGAAAGAAAAGAGAAATGGAGAGGATTATTTAGTGATTTATTGGTATGTTCTTTTTGGAAATTTGAGGCCATCTTGTCGTGAATTTATAAGAAATTCCAAGGTAGAATATGTTGACCATGTTACCTGTTACAAGGCTACCGGTTTAACCGAACCATTTATTTCGGCTTGGAACTGGTAGTTTTGATTTAATAAAATATTTAAATCAAAATTATAACTAATTTTTACGATTTCAGTTTAAAACCGACCGGCTTTGGTTTTAGTTTGAAATCGATTTCTTTATTATGGTTTAAAATTAATTTCGAATCGATTATTTTATTATATTAATTTTGATTAAAAAATTAATATAACATAATGAAATAATTTAAAATAAAATTTTAATATACAATGAAATTTATTAAAATATAATTGTATATTAAAAAAAACTTGCACTTAATTCTTACGTTAATTTATTAAAATACAATTGTATGATCGGTTTAATCGAACTGTCGGTTTTGGTTCGAAATCGACAGTTTTGATTTTGATCCGATTTTTAATAGAAATCAAAATCAAAATCAAACTCCTCATGATTTCGATTACAAACCGAAACCATAACAAAAAAAAACGATTTTGGTTTCGATTTTATTCGGCAGGTTTTGGTCCAGTTCAACGGTTTCGGTTTGATTTTGATCACCCCTACCTGTTACACACTATGTTGCACGGAAACGGAAACGGGGAAACGGACACACGGAAACGGTATTTTAAAAAAATATAGGAAACGAAACGTGGGGGAAACGCACAAATATAAAAAAATATGAGGGTATATTTATAAATATTAATTTATATATATACAAAAAATATAATAATTTATAAATATATATTTATAAATATATATATAAATATATAGTAAAAATAATATATATATATATATATATATATATATAACAATTATTATTATTATTATTATTATATATATAAGGAAAAATGAAGTCGGGTGTAGATATTTTTATTTAGGGATTGATA
>CATKHJ010812653.1:0-37433 GCA_949750685.1 Vernicia montana | reverse complement strand
TATAAATTAATATTTATAAATATACCCTCATATTTTTTTATATTTGCGCGTTTCCCCCACGTTTCGTTTCCTATATTTTTTGAAAATACCGTTTCCGCGTGTCCGTTTCCCCGTTTCTCGTTTTCCCGTTTCCGTTTCCGTGCAACATAGTCCATCGGCAATCTCTTGCAAATCCATCCTTAAAATTTTCCTTTGATTTTTTTCTCCAAAATTACAATCTTTCGTTTATTTCTTGGTAATCTGTCGCTAAATAATGGTAGATTAAAATCCGTTGTTATTTTGTATATTTTTCGTAAATGATTTAACTTGATTGTTTACTTCTTATTTCATTAATCATAATTGGATTATTGACAGTCCATGCATGAAAGGTAATTTTTTAGTGTACAAATTCAATATGAGACTACAATCTTGTATTTATTTAAAAAGAATACTTAATTTCGATAGATGTATAAATTAATTTAAAGATATTATGATTATTTAGATATAATGCTATAAAAAATATATATACATTTTTATTTTCATTGCAATTCAATTCATTTTTTTTTATTAGAAGGTAAACAAAATTAATTATGTTTATTACAAATTTATACTTACTATATACTAAATCATTAGACGCTAAACAATTAAGACTGATACGTGTCAAAGTCTGAAAATTTTAAAATATTAAAATATTATAATTTGTAAATAAATAAAATTTTTAAAATAAAAGAAAATAAAGCATTATCTAAATCAATTAAAATATCATAATATAAAAGAAAATCAATCTCATATTGTGGATAATTTATATCTAAATCAATTAAATATTATTATTATTATTATTATGTGGTGTGATATTGTGGTGCATTTTATATAATAAATATCATATTATTATTTATGCTATATATTTCGTGTTAATTGTTTGGGATAATGTTAATAATATATATTATAAATATATTTGGACAATTTTTTTTGAAAGGAACAAAAAAATAATAATAAAGTAATAAACTTAGGGCTTATTTAGTATCATTTTATGTTTTCTGTTTTTCAAAAGCAAAAACAATATTTTGTAAATCAGAATTTGTTATTTTTGGTTTTTTGTTTTATATTTTCAAAATATTTATGGATTAACATGAAAGAAATAAAAAATAATAATTTTTTAAAAAATATTTTATAATACTTATTTTTTTGAAATTTAAAAAAAAAAATACATTGATACCAAACCCCTAAATTAATTTTGATTTTCATATTACAATTTTTTTTTTTTTTTTTTGGCACGAACATATTACAACTTACCAGAATGGTTTGATGAAAAAAAAAAAAAAAGGGATTTGGGCTAGGCCCGACTTGTCATTTGTTTATGGATGGACTTGTTAGCTTAACTTGTCTGGGCTTGCCGAACGTTCACGTTATTGGATTAGAAATTAGAAGTTTTGTTTAAAACAACCCATATAAAATTACAAATGCCTTCTTCATTCGCTTACAATGGCGGGTGCTTACAGCGCCACCTTCCGTTTCCCCGCGCCTACAACAATCACCTCCGCCACCATTCGCAGATTTCGACTAAACCCACTTCGCGCATCTTCTAATTCTACTCCTTTTCCATCAAAACGCACTAGGAGAAAAAACCACTTGCGCCCCAAAATCCTTAAAACCCTAACTAAACCCTTCCCCACCGCTCCTCTTCCTCAGATTGTTCCAGTTGAAATCACAGTCCCCAATCCCATTCCGTTCCTACCCGAGAACGACGCCGTCTTTGATACTCACTCTGATGAAATACCCTGCGAAAGTCTCCCTCCCGGGGAAGCCGGTAAGGTGTTTGAAGAATTTCCTCAGTCGGAGACTATTGGCACCGTTGGAGAACAAAGTGGCATTATTGGTAAAATTTCTGCTAAGTCTGTCTTAAAATTTGGTGGTTTTTTGGCTGGGATTTTTCTGTTTCAAACTATTTTTGCGGTTTTGGTGGTGGGAGACACCGATTCTTCTGAGAAAAAGGGGAGACTGAATAATTTTGAGGGTAAAGGGAGTATTTTGCCAAATGGAAGCAATGTGGGTTACTTTGATGAGACTGAAATGGAAGAAAAAATCAGTGAAATTAGGGCAATGGCAAGGGAGGCCAGAGAGAAGGAGAAAATGGAGAGGAAGGAGGGCAATGAAGAGAGTGATATTGAAAAGGAGATTGGTGCAAGATTGGCTAGGTTGGAGAAGAGATTGAATTCCAAGAGAGAAATATTACCTGAATCTTTTATGAACTATTTGGGCCTTTTTGGGAATCATGAGGAAGAAGAAGAAGAAAAAGGGATTGGCGATAATAGTTTGGAGTCAAAAGAGGATCACAAAACATTGATGTTCAAAAAAAAGCTTAGATTTAAAAGCCCTTCAATGAACTCAAGGACTAGTCCAAAGGGATTTTCAGGTTCAAGGGGCTCTGGAAGTCCAAGTAGCAAAAGTGGAAGCAATCAAAATGGTGAATCAAGAAAAAGCGATTCTGGGACTATGAAAGTAGATAGCAGAAGGGAAGACATTAGCACGCCTTTAAATTCATCAAAAATAAATGGCAACAAGTTGCGGAAGGAAGAAGAGGATTTGCCAAAGGAAATTCAATCTGGTAATGTAAATAAAATCTCATGATTCATTATGTTTTTTGTCATATACGTTTTCAAGTAATGGTATTGAGTATCTGGATTTTTCAATTCTTTTATTGATAGGAGAATGCAGATTCACAGTTCTGTGGATTTTTGATATTTTGGGTTTATACTGTAAAATTATTACCTCAGATAGATCTTAATTTGAGATCTAACTGGGAGAAAATATGTTTCATGCTTAAAAGGAGACTTTGATGATATTGAACATAGAATTTGCCACTTCTGCTATCAGATAAATTGCTGTTAAAACTCTATATAAACCTGGGAGTGTTTGTAAAAATTTTTAGGTGCTGTCCAGGATACCAGTGAAGGAAGGTCATCAAGTGAAGTAGCAAATTCATGGCAATCAAGAGATTTGGAGAAACAAAATTCTCAAAGCTTAACAACAGAAAACCAGAGAACTATTACAAAATTTGATGGTCCTGCCCCTGCTTCATCGAGCAGTAATGGCAGCAGAGGCCCTGGAAAGAGACAAGTGGCGAACAAAGTGGGGGATAAAGAAGCAACAGTACTAACAAATTTGTGGTGGACAAATCTTCCTTATGTTCTAGTATGCAACTGAAACTGTGACTTCGTCATCTCTCTCAGTAGTTTCAATCAATATTTCTATTTCTGATGTGCAATTCCAACATAAACAAAACAAATAACAACTTTTGTCTTTGGGAACAATTAGTATAGGGTTTTACTTTCATCCATATTTCATCACTATTTTGTGTGAATAGGAAATCTTATTCCTTGTGTTTGCATAGGCAGATATTTATTCACTAGCACAATTGGGACAATGTATTGGAATTGTGGAAAGGCTTACTATAGGAGTTTGATTAATATCTCCGCATCATAAATCAATTTTAAAGTACAAATTTAGTTGTACACTTATTCTTCCAAATCTATTGCTTAAGTTGGTAAATGTAAGTAAACAACAATAACCTAAGAAATAATTTTTAATGTGCTCAATTCCAGGCTATCCTTATGCGTGGTAGCTCAGAACGTGAAGAACCAGCAGGACTTTATACTTTACCTTCTCAGGCAGATGATCAAGAAGACTCCTCTTACATGGTTGCTTTTGAGGACCGTGGTGATGCTAATAACTTCTGTTATTTACTTGAATCCAACTTTGAAGATTTAGGGGAATTCAGTGTTGACATTGTGCCACTGTCAGTAAAAGTAAGTACCCATTTGAATGATAAACTAAGCCTGCCATAGGGCAGAGGTTACAATTGGAGGGTATAATTTGTTGACTGGGTACAAGGAAATAGTGCATGGTTACTTTTTGTTAGCCTTTTCATTAATTCTAATATGAGAATTGTACTCTTGCAGGAACTTCATGAGGCAGTGAAATCTCATTCCAAGAAGGTGATTGTTGTGAAGAAGGGGCAACTTAAGCTTTATGCTGGTCAGCCAATTGCTGAGGTTGAGATGGCTTTGCACTCTTTGGTTGAATGAGATCAAGGTACTTAGTTTGCAGAATAAATAAATGATACAACAATGGATTCTTCTTCAAATCTCTATGAAGACTTTTGGCCTCTTTCAATCCATGGGCATATTCTTTTGGAAGTTACTGGTTCAAGATCTTTGTTCAATATTCTTTTACAACTTGGCACATTCCTATAGGTCAGAGTTGATCTTGTACAGCCATAAGTCTCTTCAATCTGTGGACAAATTTTTGACAGGAGTCGGAGAAAGCAACTGCACTGGTGCATATGACAATTTTGTGTTTTGAAAGCTAGGATAGATTGATTTTTATGAAGGGATCGATGCATATGTACTCTTTTGTTTTGTTTTTTTGTTTTTTTGTTTTTTTTGAGGAAAGTATTCTTTTGGAAATTTATTATTAGGAAATGTGTGCATTTTCTTTATGACTCAAAACTTTTTTGCTTTATGAAATTTTATGTTCTCTAATACAGTCAATTACCTACTTTAATAGTGAATTTTCCTGCTTGTTTTGGGTGTTGGTGAATTGGAAAAGAAAAATAAGGCAAAGAAATAGATTTTGGTGAGTAAAATGTTAGCAAAAGGGATTAGCGCAAACTGACAATATTATTTATTGCTGAAAAAAATAGGATTTACATGAAAAAGTAGAAGTGCTGAACCCTGTTTTTTCGAGTTTCTACTACCCTGCCACAACTATTAAAATCAACACAACACGAACTAATTTCTACTGAGAACTAGTAATTTTGGACATAGACTGAGCATGAATGGTTGGCAAATTCGACTGGCAAAAGTTTTGCCATGACTCCTGTTTGTGCTCTTCTTTTTCTGTATATGCTTCAAATATAGAAATGACAGTATTTCGTGCTGCTTCTCTTGCCTCAGGCAGCCTATCATTCAACAAATCAGCAGCCATTTGTACAAGTGCAACCAATCCAAACTCATTCATTCCTTCCAGACCCTGAAAATAGACATCCCATGATCTCCTACTAGTCAATATCTTTTTTTAACTTTATAAGCCAAAAATAAGCAAATAGCAGCAAACAAGCTTGTGAGTTGTCAAAAAGTTACCATCTTGGAGACAGAGTTGGAGATACACATGGCAACTTTGGCCCTGACTCTAAGGTGGGCATGGCTAACATAAGCCCGGAGCTTATGGAGCAGAGGCAGAGGAGTCAGGGACTTCACCATGGCATTCAGAGCTCTGTCTGCTTCTTCACACACGAACCTTTTATCTTGAGAAGCTTTGAGGAGTAGCTGCAACAGCTGTGCACCCACAAGAGAAGCTAAGTCATTAACCAAAAATCCAATAACAGATTACAATCAAAGTTTAAACGAGTAAAAGACAGAGTTAGAAACAGAGGAAAGAGATTGGTCCTCACCAAGTTATCAAATGCATCAGTGGTGAAGTCAAGCAATTTGTCCCCAAATGCATTGAAAATGTCAGATGAAGCCATGATAGAGGTCTTACACAGAGCACTTCTTGGGTTTTTCATGGCCTTTACCACCACCAACATTAACTTTTCCCTATACAAATCAGACATACATGTTTAGCTAGTTTCCCATTTTCAAAATAAAAGCATTATTTTGCAAGGAAATCTTTCTCACAGTATTGGGAGCAAGAGAGAGGAGTGATGAACAGCAAATCGCCTAGCATTATTCAGTGATTCGCAAACCTTTGTCCAATCCTTTGAATCTAAGCCTTCAATCAGGCCCTGAAAATTCCAAAAATCGAAGAAAAATAGCTAATCAAATCAGAAGTAATCTGGGTTTGCTCCAAAAACTTGTGTAAAAGAAAATCTACATATAATTTTTCAATTAAAATACAGAGACACCCACTTGAGAATGACTTACTTGGATCTTGGATTCAGGGTCTGGTAAGGGTTTAAGATTCTCTGAAGATATGTAATCAATTGCAGCATCTGCAGAGGGTGGCAATGGAGCCTTGTTTTCATCATTTACACCAAACTCAGCCTGTTTTTGAATTGGAACAGAGACTTTTGCGTGCTTTTTGGGTCTTTCCGGTGTTACTATTGGGAGAGCATTATCAATGGGTCTCAATGCCATTTTCGAATGGAAATTGCAGAAACAGAGATTTGAAGAATTTGATATGTTAAAGAAAAGAGGGTTATTTATTCATGGGCTTGCGAGACAAAATAAAGAAAGTGAACAATTTTTACCTCTTTTAAAAATTTAAATTTTGAACAAAAGTTAAAAAGAGACGTTGGACTTTTTTAGGTAACGGTCACAATTTTTTGCAGTATGGGACTATTCTCTTCTAAAGTTAGTATTCAGTAACGTTTCAATTTGTTTTATATTTGATCTCATTAATTTTAATTGAAAAATAACGAAAAGCAGTGAATTCAATTGAAATCTCATATTTTTATATTTAGTATGGTAAGAAAAATATTCATTTTAATTTTAGGAATTCATTTCTATGAAAATATATTTTAAATTTTAAATTTTAATTTTGTATTTTATATTTATATTCATTGGTAACAAATGAAGGCAACACCATTTAATTCAACATGAAAAAAAATACAAAAAAATGAAGCCAACACACCATTTAATTCAATTTTTTACCTCTTAAAAGTAATGTTTATAGATTTTGATTTTATTATGAATGAAACAAATTTAATAATAAGAAAATATATATATTGATTTATTTTACTTGAGAAAAATTAAAAAAAAAAAATTTAATAAAACACACTCTAGCTTGTCATGTTAAACATCAACCTTGTTCCTCTCTACAGGATAGTTGACACGTCGTTTATAGATCCGTCATCTCTTTCAAAATAGAACGAGAAAACAATTCGTTTAGCAAAAACCGAGTTGCCGTTTCATAATCAGTCGTTTTCAAGAAAACGACGAATTCTTCAAAATACGCGGACAAGTACAGTTATTAATTCAATAAACGACAACCTGCCGTTCATATATGCGACATCTTCTAAAATAAACGACAGTTATCCTTACAACAAAGATTTGCCTTTAATTTTAACAATTTTTTTTTTTTTATTACATAGCCTTTTATAATATAATCAAATATTGATCTCTGATCTCAGAATATAATGATAATAATAATAACCAAAAGAAATGGTGCAACTAAACAAAGCCTCAGTTGTTAATGATATAATTAGGGTCATGCACATTTTCAAGTTTGGATTTTCAATGATATGAGATACCCAAGCTAATGCCATACTTGAAAAAAAAAAATCAGTGTAAATCAGCCTGATTTAATCAGGATATGTAATAATGTGTATCACACGTGAAATTATTGTGTAAAATGTCTAGTAAAATAGTGTTCATCACACCTAAAATCCTCATTTAACCAAAGTATACTCCTAATTCTACAATCATTTTCCGGTTGCGCAGCCAATGGCTCCATGCAGAACAATTCGAAAACCAGGCGACCTGCCAAATCCTCAGCTCCCAGCCTCCATTGGATAAGATAATAGGACTACAGTGGAATAAGTGAACTCAGAGATCAACTGATCTCTTGCCTTGCAAGAACATCTTTTGCACATGCCAATGTGAGAGAGTAATGCAAAAACAGTGTTCTTTACCATTTGCATGAGCATGACAGCAGAGGCAATTCCTTAAACAAGTGCAAGAGAAAACAAAAGACAACAAAAAGCTTATACTGCAAGCTTCCCTTGTCAGAGGTAAACAAGAAGATCCAAACTCCAAATGGGGGGTGCAAAAATGGATTATTATTGTTTCTGGAGGCAAATTGATGAGGTCAATTTGTAAAGGTTGGAGCAATGTAACTCATACCAGCTAGTGATGTCATTTGTGGGTACCATCACTGATGTTAACTTGCAGAGATGCTCGTAAAAATGACATATCAAGTTACCTGGAGAACTGAGAAAAATATCCATCATGGATCCAAGCATAAATTGACAGTAATAGCAATTATAATTTTTCTTATGAAAAATCATTAAGAGAACACATCTATCTATTTGGTCGAACCATAAACTCAAGGTTCAACAGCTAGGTTGTTTGCTTAGTTTATATCAAGGGTATTCATCATCCTATCCGCCAAAATAGGACATAACAAGTACATAGGCAGAGCCAGATATACATGCAAAAAATAAATAATAGAAAAACATTTTTGTAGTCCTAATAGCTATATTAGCAAAACCAAACAGTCATCAATTAGTCAATACTAAATATACAATAGTCCACAGAAATCACATCCAAATGCTAAATTTTGAAAGCAATGATTTTGAGAAATTGTATAATCAATAAGACAAAAACATACCTTTGCAGAGAGCAACTACAGCCCCCCTCAGGGAATATGGAAAAGATAGGTCATCATGCGCTTGCCAAGCTAACCACAATAACCAGCTCCTTGGGAACCGATAAAATCATGATGATGTTACCAGGACCTTGCAGCATGTTGAGACTTTGCTATTTCCCTCAAAACAGCCCCCACAATTGCTGCCTGCTCAAGACAAGCAGCCTTATGCAGCGCATCCCCAAGAGCAATACAAGTTTTTGTATGAATATTACAACCTTTCAACCGAGTTTCCTCAAAAAGCTTATATGCCTCCATTGCCCTATCTGCATAACTTAATCCTTCTATGATAGCATTATAACAAGCAGAATCAGGTACACCCCCATTTGCCTTAAGCCTTTCAAAGAGAGAACTAGCCTCAGCAATGTTCCCAGCCTTTGCAAGTCCTGCAATCATAGTAGTGTAAGTAATGGTATTAGGTTTTAACCCTTGCTTCTGCATCTCTTGCCAAAACACAAAGGCCTTGTTAAATTTTCTAACCCTGCAGAGACCATTTATGAGAATGCTATATGTTATATGATTGGGGGTGCATTTTAAGTTTTTCATGGACTGAAAGCAGATAACGGCTTCATTAATTTCCTCTGCCTTCACCAAAGCATCAAGCAAGCAATTCCACGTGTATACATTAGGTGTTAAACCTCTCTGCATCAACTCTTCCATGATTAGATATGCCTCATCAATTCTACCCACTTTTCCGAACCCATCAATGAGACTGCTATAGATAACAACATTCAACTCTATTCCATTTGACTTAGCTTCCTCAAAAAGCATGTATGCTTCATCAAGCCTATCAATTTTAGCGAGGCCATCAATGACAGATCCATAGGTGACTACAGTTGGTTGGTAGCCCTTTATCTTCATTTCCTCCAACAGCTGATAAGCTTTATTCACCTTACCTGACTTGCAGAACCCATCAATAACAGTGTTATAGGCACGGGTGTCCAACACACAGCCCTGGTCTTTCATTGCATAGAACAATGCAGAAGTTTCACGCGCAAAACCGGCTTTCACTAGGCCATGAATTAGGGTACAATAACTTTTTACATTTGGAACAAATCCTCGAGCTTTTATTTCCTCAAACAAAGCCCTTCCTTTCTCAGGTTCACCAGCTTTGAAAACACAATCCATGTAGGTATTAAGAAGCATGAGATCAGGAGAACAGCCAGAGTGGATCATTTCCTTGTATATCTTGTGACCATCCTCCTTCCGGCCACACCTGAAGAAGTTTCTAATGAGGGATGTATACACAATAGCAGTTGGGATTTTATCAGAATCCAACATCTGTTCATAAAGCCTGTAGGCATCATCCAATCTACCTTGTCTTCCCAAACCATCTATAAGTGAACAGAAGGTAACCTTATCTGGGGTGCAAACTTTATGATTCATTCTTTCAAATATAGAACAAGCTTCATCAAGTTTTTGAGCTTTACATAGTCTATCAATCATTATGTTCACAGTCATGATATTAGGAAACAAACCAGCTTTTTCCATTGCATTGCGAACCTGGAAAGCAGCCTTGACTTCTCCTGCTTTGCATAGCATGTCTATTAGAATGTTATATGTTGCAAGATTGGGCACTGCATCTTTCTTCATCTCCTCAAAGATTTTTAATGCCTCCTCTTTTCTTCCCATCTTCCCAAGGCAAGTCAGTATGCAATTGTATGCAATCACGCTTGGAATGCACCCCTTTGCCTTTTGTCTCTCAAGTAAGCTGTATGCCTCATCAAACTTCCCAGCTGATCCATAACCCATGATCATGGTGTTGTAAGCATAAGCACAGGGGACTTTTCTGTTTTGTTCCATCTGCTCAAACATTTCCACTGCTTCATCCAGTTGGTTAGCTTTGCAGAGAACACCTATCATGCTAGTATAAGTCACGTCATCAGGCAATAAACCATGTACTTTCATCTCATGAAAGAATTTCCAGGCCATATCCACTTTACCCACCTTACCAAAGCAATCTATACAGACATTATAAAGAACAATGTCAGCATCAAAACAATTGCTTTTCATCTCATCCAACAAGGAGAGAGCAGCATCAAGACGACCCTCCCTCGCAAACACACGAATCACAGTTGTAAACAAGTGTACACTTACTTCATAACCTAATTCCTGCATTTGATGGAAGAGAGTACGCATGAGGTCAGGTTCAGAAACTCCAGATAGAGCACCAATCAGAGTTGTATATGCCGAAAATGCAGGTCGAAATTTGAATTTCCTCATGCATTGAATAAGATTGAAAGCTTCTCTAAACTTCTGCGACTTGACACAACTCACAATTAACTCAATGGACGTGTAATTAGATGGACCAAATCCGGCGATACTCATTTCTCCTAGAATTTGTTCGAAATAATCAAACTTTCTCGTTTTAGCCATTACCATAAGAAGCGAATTGTATGCTTCTGGACATAGTGTCTGGTCAGCTTTTTTCTCAGCCCACTGAAAATAATTTACTGCTTGATTAACATCCTTCAGCCTTCTTAAGACTCCAATAACACATTCTGGTTGAGGACTTCCATCGAGCATGGACAAAGCATTCTCAACGGCAGGTCCCCAAGGACCACCTTCCAAAATACGGCATACACCATCCACTCCTTGCCTTACGCTTTCAATTTTTCTCAATTTTTCTTGACCGTCCCCATCCGTAAAGGAAGAGAATTGCCCTCCCAACTTCCTGGAATTGGTAAAAATATGCCAGCACCTTGAAACAAGAACTAGTTTACCTGGGTTCCTCAAAATCATCTTCACATATGCATTTCTGGCCAGGTACTACTCCTTTTATCTTCCAACTTATAAAGATAAACCTTTTGGGGTTTAGGGTTTAAGGGACGGAGAGAGAGAGAGAAAGAGTGACAGTGAACAAGAAGACTACAAGAGGGAGTCAGAGAGAAACGCAGAGAATAACAAACGTAGAAGGCTGAAAACGGTACCGTTTAGTGTATACTGAACTCAAAACCGATCACTTTATACTCTCTGTAAAACGTGCCGTTTCTTCCTATCTTATCGTTTGAAACGCTGCGTTTTTATCTGCGACTCCTTACATATGCGACTGATGATGGATTAATAGCATTTTCCCAACACACACCCAGAAAAAAAGCTTCTCTGTTCTACAACTACAATGGTTTCACCTTTACTTTGATCTCCATTCTCTTGCTCTGAACACCAAACGAACCTCAAAAACCTAACTATGGAAAGTCAATATCAACAGCAACCTCGAACTTATGGACCGCACCAGATGAAAATGACGATTCAGCCCTCGCAACACTCAGACAATGACCGGAGCAGTAGCGAACTCCGGGCACTGGATTGTAATCTAACTTCTCTCTGCGATCACATCCAGATGGAAGGCTTTAATTCTGGCTCTTTCTCCGATATCGTCGTTCACGCTATGGGCTCCACCTACCACCTCCATCGCCTCATCCTCTCTCGCAGTTCCTACTTCAGGTCCCTAAATTAAGCTCTGAATTTGATCGATTCATTGAATATATAAAATTTCATATTAAAACTATGCCGTTTTAATGTGCTTGGGCAGGAACATGCTACATGGTCCTTGGAAAGAAGCTAGTTCTCCTACTGTGAACTTGCTTGTAGATGATAAGAATGTTAATGCGGAAGCAATTGCAATGGCTTTGGCTTATCTTTATGGGCATCACCCTAAGCTTAATGATAACAATGCATTTCGTGTTTTGGCTGCTGCTTCCTTTCTTGACCTTCAGGTATCACATCACATTACTCATTCATTCCCCACTTCTTGAGTCTCAGATTCTTAAGGATCATTCTTTATGCTTGGCGTTTTTGGTGCAGGATTTATGTGCTATATGCACAGACTTCATTATATCTGAACTGTGGACTTCTAACTTCTTGGCATATCAGGTTAAGTTGGAATAATTACTATTTCTATATGCCCTGGTTTTTAGATATTGAGGGTATTTTTGTAATTCAGGTGTTTGCAGAGAGCCAAGATTATGGCATACATGGAGAGCGTGTAAGAAATGCTTGCTGGGGTTACCTTTGTCAAAGTGGTGCCATGGAATTGAAAGAGGTAAAAGTTGAAGTAATTAACATTTAGTTGCATAAATATTTCGGATTTTGGCAGTTATTTCACTTTTCATCTAGTCAAGGTTACTACTTTTTCTCTCTCTCCAGGGGGTAGGGAACATAATTTATGCAATACAAGTAAGAACAGGACAAAGTTGATTAGTGATAACATCTGAACTTCTAAAAAATGCAAGGTTAATAGGTTATGGTTCATATCAAAAACATTAAGATTTGTATTTGTTGCTCATTAGAATCAATGTCATTAAATGCCACTGGATTAAATATACTGGGTGCTAGGTTGGTTTATGTTCTGATGAAAGTCCTATGATTTTATGCTGCCATGAAGATATTAAGTGTTGCACTGTTGATGTTTAAATCATAGAGGGACTTACAAAATGAGAGAAATCATAATAAACAACTGATCATTTATCTACAAAATTGTTGGCAATTATGATTTTAAGTTTTGAACACATTTCATCATTTTGTTTACCCACTTAAAACTGTCTGTGAACAATTTTAGAATTTGTGAAAATTTTAGTGAATGTTATTTTTGTTGCGTGATATGTTGCACATTTCAATCTAGTGTAGTTCTCAGTCCATTTGACTAATATTTCCAATTTTGATCTTTTATTTCTTTGCAAAGATTTCAAGTTGTTTATGCATGTGATCATTTTCTGACAATTGATCAACCATCTCTCTGAATTATTGATCCTTTCATTGTTGTAGGTGCTTCCGAAACTTTCTTCTCAAACTCTGCTTGCATTACTGACCTCAGATGAATTATGGGTACCTAGTGAAGAGAAACGGTAAGGGATGTAGGTTAGGTTGCAACAAAATTGGGTTAACTGGACACTGGTTTGAAGTCTTAATTAAGTTGGATAACGCCATGTTTTCTTTCTGTTAAAAGGTTTGAATTGGCATTGTACACACTTCTTGCAAAAGGTGCTCTTTGCAAGAAAGAACATTCTGAGCAAGGAGATTCTAGTTCTGAGATGGGTGTGGGTATTCATCCTGACTCCTCCAAAGCGAAGGGAAAAAATTTGGTTGACAACTGCTCTCGAAAGAGGACGGAATCAGAGCTAGGACGCTGTTTAAAAGATGAACTAAAAGGCCAAAGTATGGCTCATGGTCTTCTAGTTGAACTTATTGATTCTGTGGATGACTTCCAAGTAGTAGTTTCTGATTCCAAACAGTCAAATTTGGACCCTATACATCCTTGTGATGTGGAACAATCTTCATCATTGTGTAACAAATTTTCAGAAATGAATGGAAATAGAACCTCATGTTCTTATGTTGAAATGCCAATTGGTGTTGGAACAGGTGGACTAGGGACCAGTGGAGCGGCAATGGAGGGTCCATCTGAAGCAGGCTCATACCATTTGAATAACAACAATTGGGTTTCAGGTGATCAATCTAGGCATTGTACACCAATGGAACAATCTTGCAATGGACTCATACTCAATGATTGGGGAAGATGTGGTGTGTCTCCTCTTTCATGGGGTGGTAGGGTTGTGGGCAGAAGACAAGTAAAAAGTTATGCTAAAGGGAATTGTGGGGTTCTTGGAGAGGACTATGATACTTTTGTCAATATATTTGAAGGGGGATCGCTTTTATATTGTAACATGTCGTTTGAGGCACTTTTGAATGTAAGAAAACAGCTTGAAGAATTGGGTTTTCCTTGCAAAGCTGTGAATGATGGTCTTTGGCTGCAGGTTTGTTATTCACATCCATTTGCTTCTAATATTTTAAGTTTTTTCACCATATAATAAATTTATGTCAGGATAGAACAGAGAGATTGAGAAGCAGCCATACTTATTACAGCTCTGTGTTTGACACACCAATTGAGTCGTTGACTTGGTTTTCAGCTTTAATCTCATAAGTGACTAGTCACTTCATTGCTAACCATCTGGCCTATGACAGTTTATTTAAGTATAAAATTCTGGTTCAATCTAGGAATTTACTACTGGTTGATAGTGCAGCTAAACCTTTTTCTTTGTTTATTGGAAGATTTTACATCATTTCTATCCCAATTAAAGCATTCGTTTTCTCACAAGCTACTGTTTTTACTTATGGCTTTTATTAGGATGTTAAAGATTTTCACTGTTGATTATTATGTAGATGCTCTTAAGCCAGAGGGTGCAAGAAATTGGTGTCGAAACCTGTAAAGTTTGCTGCTTCACAAGTGTGGCATGCACTTGCAGGCAACCATTTGGGTTTTCACAAGGAGTTGCTACGACAGGTTATTACATGCAAGAGCAGGAGCACAATAATTCTCTTGGTAGCATGGGAAATATATATGTTGCTGATTCTGCTCAAGCTGAGGGTAATGGTCTCTTTAGACCAGTACGAGTGCATGTTAGGGGACCTATTGATGGGCTTGCTGGTATTGGACGTGGAACTACATTTGTGCCCACAGCTGCATGGCCCCCAACACGATTTGTCTTTTCTCGTGTGCCTTTTGGTATGGGCAACAGGAATTGCCAGCAATCTATTGCTAATGAAGATTCAGAGAGTAGAACTGATCACAGTGGAGACCTATCGGGAGATGGGTTGACAGCTGCTCTGGTTGGATTAAGCCAAGGAGGGAGCAACACAACAAATGTTCATGGAGAACATATGGAGAGAGGATATGAGACAGAACTGCAAGGAAGGTTGTCTGGGACATCCATTTCAGCACCAAGCACAAGTGGTATTGCTGTCCAGATGCTCGAGTCACCAGAACATGCTATTGGAATCGACTGGGAGAACACAAACAATTCCTCTATATCTTTAGATATGAAAACACCTTTAAGCCATTTCCCTCCATTTCGTTTTGGGTAAGTTATGATTTCTTTGTGCGGTAATTTATTTATATTTCTTAGCATTAGTAATTTGTTTCTGGAAAGATGTCACACTGGGAAGCTTCTGCTAACCATGCTAAGATGTATTAACTCCTTTCCATTGCAACCACCCAGAGTTGAAAATCATTCCCTATTATTCATTTGTTTTCTTAAATTGCCAGTTCATTTGATTGTATTGCTTGTCCACACAGAAAAAAAAAAAAAAAAAAAAGCTTGTTGTTTCACCATTTGTCACAGTTCCCTTTGACATGATATGTGGGATATTTGAAAGTCATGCAGCCTCATCTGCTAGTCTAAAGAGAGGACATGATGATTTTTGCCTGTCCACTTGATTTCAATGATAATTCCACTTCTGCACTTATTGTTTTTCATGTCTCTCTCTCTCTTTTAATTAGTGATTGCTTTTTTCCATTACCTTTTGCCTTTTTGTTGTCTGATTTGGCTATGGGCACCACAGGGTTGAATTTGAGGATGTGCACAGGCTCAGTGATGGCCAAGTCAAGCACTCCCCAGAATATTTTTATGCTGGTTCTTTGTGGAAGGTATCTGAAATATCAACTACATTCAGCATGAAGCAGTTTCTAAATGCCTATGAGGCTTTGTCTTTCAATTGTTAATGTTGTTATATAGGTTAAACTTTATACTATCTGTTTGGTTTTATAGGTTAGTGTTCAGGCCTTTAATGATGAAGATCCTCAAGGACGCCGGACTCTTGGTAATATTATTGACTAGAAACTATGACTTTGAAACATGCTATTCTATGTTTATCAGATGAAAAGGAATTGTTTTGCAGTAATCCGATTGTATAAATGTTTTAAAACATTTTCAGGATTATTTCTTCACCGACGCAAGGCAGAGATTACTGACTCCCTTAGAAAGGTTAGTGTTACTGATAGCAAATCGAAGTGTGAGATAACCTGTCACATCAATTATGAGAGTATATTCTTTCTTTTTGCTTGCATTTCTTCTTTCATCTTGCATTTTCTGATAACATCATTGGTGTTCTGTACTTTTGTTTGTTGCATGCCACTTGAGAAACTGCTAAATATTGTGATTGCTACTTATAATTAGAGTTTATGATTAGGACTCAAGACCAATAATATCTGCTTTCAGGTTCATACATATGTGGACTCTCGTGAAAAGGTCACTGCTCGTTATCAGGTGTAGTTGCAACTGGACTAACTGTTGTCAACATAAATTATACGCACATAGTTCATGCAATCATATATGGTAATAACATGGAATCTGTCATGGCTTCCTTTTGCAGTTGATTTGTCCATCAAAAAGAGAAGTTATGGTGTTTGGAAGCTTTAAACAACGGGGTACTCTCTTACCAAAAGCTCCCAAGGGATGGGGTTGGCGTACTGCTTTGCTGTTTGATGAGCTTGCAGAACTTCTCCAAAATGGGACCTTGCGAGTGGCTGCTGTAGTGCAGCTTGTATAGATTTTAAAAGGTATACCTGAGTTATCAGCAGCTAAACCTTTTTCGTAAACTTTAAGAGGCAGTACCTGAGTTCTTAGCAGCTAAACCATGTGAAGGTTGATTCTCTAAGCGAGTTCAAATCACTCTCTGGTGTTCTGCTGTTTCAGATGTAAAACATTGGAGTACTCTCCTAATGCTTCATTCTGGTTGCTTTATCATGCAAGCATGAAAACTGAAGGCCATAATCTTGCATTCATTGCGTCCTAAAGATTTTTTATTGATATATTCTGCCTGATCATGCAATGCAAAGTAATACATTCAAGTATAGAAGAAGATCTGCTGCTAAAGATCAAGCTTATCTGGACTGAGGTTAATAGAAGATTACAGTGGTTGGTTTTACAAAAGATGCCTTATTAACATTTTAATTTCCATCATGTGTATATTCAAATGATAAAAAATATATATGTGAATAGTCAAGCACAATTGCTGCAAATACTATTATGTGCGTACATTGCATTACATATATCAAAAGGATCATTGGTTTTGCAAGCTTACTACTGTGTAATATGTGTTTTATGAAAATTTTCACCCTTGTTTGTATAAATGAATTTTATAGAGTTTTATAGCATTTATTTGAAATTTCACATTTTCATGTTCAGTATAAATTAAGTTAAGCATTTCATTTGGAAAATTATTTGTTAATGTTGGTAGCCATGTCGCCGAGTAATATGTTTTAACTATTTTGCTAATAAGATGTGATCCGGTTAATTTTCTCATTATGAAGTGAGAGGTCTCGAGTTTTTCAAATCACAAAAATTGCTATCAATTTGGTGAGAGATGTTAAAAGGAAGGATTACTCCTATTGTGTAATTTCTAATATTATTTTGGCTTATTTTTTTTTCTATTGAAGGGAGGCAACAAGCCTAAAAAAAAATTACATGGGGTACATACGAGTCAAAAAAACTCCTATACTATCATGCATTAACAGATTAAGAATGCTAGGTGGAGGATCAGTGAAATCATGACAACCCAACGGAGCACCAAACCCCATATTAGCAAGGTGATCAGCACACCGGTTCCCTTCAAGGTACACATGCACGATTTGTTGCTCCCAATCCCATCCCATCCCATCATACGTTTGATGCTCCCAATCCCATCCCATAGAACTTTTAATGTCCTGGATCAACACAAGGTTCCTTATGCTGTGGCTTTCTCTCTTCGTAAGGTTGTCCACCACACTAATATTATCACATTCGACTATAACTTTCATGTATCCCTTCCCCCAGGCAATATGAAGGCCATGCCAAACTCTCCATAATTCAACAGCTAAAACAGAGTATACTCCAATATTAACCATTAAGCCACCTCCCACTTGAGCATATAAAAATACCTCTAGCTAGTGTCATACCCAAATTCTGTCTCATGACCCCATTGGTGTTCAACTTAATCCAGTCATCACAAGGAGGGACCCAACAGATAAGCCTTTCCTCTCTTCTATTCGGAGTAACCAACTTCCCATCCATAACCTTCAAACTTTCTCCAAAGCAAGTAGCTCGAGCCACAATGGAACTATGGATATTGTTATTAGGATTAAACTCAGTAGCAAACAACTTCTCACTCTTATTCTTTCACAACATCCAACAAGCAGTCTCAAATACTATTGCCCAACCAGCATCGTGCTGAATTCAACAATTCATTGCTGCAGAGGAAGTGTAAAGAAACGAGTCCAAGTATGGGCTGGAATCAATTTTGCCCAAACTCTTTCAGTATCAACACAATCCCGCAACACGTAGATGATTGATTCATTGGACTGATGGCAAATATCACACATACTAATGTGACGTCTGACTCTAAAAATAAAATTATTTTAGTCCCCTTAATTCAAACGACAAGTCGTTTACTAGTGCGTAACAGATGTCCGTTAAGTTAAAAATAATTTGTCAGTTTATTTTTGACGGAAATGGAGTCATTCGAAAACAACCACTGCTGCAGCTAATTTCGGTCGTCTACACAGAAAGCTAAACTGCCGTTTATTTTATTTTTTTTTCCCAAGAAAAAGATATTAAAGCTCAAATTAATACAACAAATTTCTATTTACACAAATAAATCCAACTAGGTCCAAACGAAATTTACCCACATAGTATTTGGGTTTTGAACATGGAGCTTAAAGCCCACAACACCACCGGAAACGGCCGTTTATTTTGTGAAGAGGTCGTCTGTCACATTAATTAAAGGGAAAAAGTGATTTATCTGTAAAATTTTAAGGATTTGTGTGGCCCCGGTAAAAACGACAGGTTGGCTTTATTTTGTCGTTTTCCTAGGAAGGCAATAAGCCAACAATGAACGACTTGTCGTTTAAAATCATGTAAGCGGAATTTTCCCACGTCTCTCCCTCCCAAGTCCCAAATCATCATCTCTGAAACTGAAAAAAAAAAAAAAAAAAACCTAATTTCTTTCAATGTGAAACACACAATTGAAACCCAAAAATCCCTAATCCCTCTTCTTTCTCAAACTGGCCCAAGGGGTTGAAGACTGGGCCGATGAATGCTGATTTCCCCTATATATTTCAAGTAGAAAGATTTAAATCGGTGAGTTACACTGTCTTCTATTTGCTTTCTTGAAATGCTGTGCAAATTTGATTCGGCTTTGCATTTATAAATGTACTGTAATGGAGGTAATTATTATTTGCATAGGAATATAATAATTAATTTCTATTTCACTTGAGCAATAGAAAATTTTGCTCATTTTTGGTAGTAACTGCAAAATTTTGCCATGTTAATTAATATATACTTAATTGCAAAATGATCATTATTATCATTTGCTTCTGGGTTATTAGTTATTGTGCAGCACATGGATGTGTGTTTGATTTGTCATGGATGTAGATTTATTATTGTTGCAGATGGGAAAGAATAAGCAAGGTCAGGAAAATGAAAATAGAGCTGCTAAGGCTGTATGGAATAAGGAGATGGTGCATATATTTTGTGATATTTGTATCCGAGCCTTTCATATGGGCCTGCGTCCTGGAACTCACTTTACAAAACAAGGATGGAAGTATGTAATTAATCACTTTCAGAAAGAGAGTGGACAAAATTTTAGCAAAAAACAATTGAAAAACAAGTGGGATGGAAGTAAAAAGGAATGGAAGATTTGGAAAGCTTTGATAGGTGAAGAGTCTGAACTTGGTTGGGATCCAAAGAAACAATCACTTGAAGCCTCTGATTCTTGGTGGGATGAAAAGATTAAGGTTAGTTTTTGGTTCATGATATTATGAGTTATGATCACGAATGTATAATTTCAATCGTAATTATGTGATTCATGTTTCCTTCTTTTTTTGTTTTCTAATAATGTAGGCTATGCCAGCAGCTAAAAAATTTCGATATTCGGGTATTGAACCTGAACTTTGTGCAAAATATGAGGTTATCTTCATGGATGCAGGAGCTGCCGGAAACTGTGCTTCGACTCCTTCAATAGTTGTTTTACCAAATGATAAGGATGATGATGATGATGATGATGAATCACCTAGTAATAATGTTATGCCATCAGATAAGGATTGCAATGAAGAGTCACCTAGTAGTGATGCTATGCCATTGGAAGGGAGTGGTTATTCGAGAAGTGAACCTAATTTTGTTGAGAGTTTCGAGCAAATTATGGATGGTGCTAATATGTCATCAGCAATGATGGATGGTGCTAATGTTTCGTCAGTTTTCCCTCCCCAATTCACACAAGGCACTTTAGACCAAGATGCCGTGCAGCTCAAGGAGCAGAGGAAAGAGAGAAAACAGAAAAGGATTGATGAGTTTGATACACAAGTTGATGCAAGTAAGAAAACCAAAATTGGAAGGAGGCAATTAGAAGATCTAACAAAGTTATCTCAGCAAATTAATAGATTAGTGGCTACTGTTGAAAGTAGGAGTAGTGTGACTTCCAAGAGGACTGATCTACCAGGATGTAGCATACCTGAGGTTTTGGCTGACCTACACTCAATGCCAGAGATTGTGAAAGGCAGTGAACTTCATTTATTTGCTACAGACTTGTTTCTATCCAGGGCAAAGAGAGAAGTGTATGCTTCCTTGGGGGAGTCAGATGTCAAATTAACTTGGTTAAAGTATCAACATGCTAAGTCTAAGGTTGATATGTAGATTGGCTGTAGGTTATCCTGTCCAGTAGTCTTTATTGTTTCCTTAGTTCCTGTGTGAAACTTAGAACTTTATTACTCTTAATATTTTTGGTGTCTTTTGTGTATAAATCTATTTTATTTTAAATAGAATGAATTATAATATTAATTTATATATATATATATATCCTTCCTAGTAGTCTTATAAATGAACTTTTAATATCCTTAGATTAGACGAATCTATGTTGACAAAGTTGAAAACAGGGGTGTCCATTTACGAGTGAAGGAGGTGATCAATTTGTGATCAATAATAGAGACTAAAAGTTTTGTAAGGCAGTTAATGAACTACAAGATCTTCATGGTTAAGGACTTTGTTGGTATGTATGTGAAGTTTCTTTGGTTATTCAAGTATCATCTGTATTCTAAAAACATGTGTTCTCCAATTTTCATGATTCCATATTTCCTTTTTTTACTTCTGTATTCAGCCGCCATTCATTATTCCCTGTAAGTATTGGCTGGCTATACCAGGTACCTAAAACTTTTGTGTCTAAAACACCTTTGCCTTTGCAGAGATGTGATGGCTTTTCATACAATTTGTCAAAACACCAAAGATGACTGCAGCTCTTTCTTCAACTCTGTGGAAACTTCATGCTGCTGCCACTGCTACTGGCAACAACAACTATGTTAGTGGTATTTCTTTATATATGAACAAATGTATTTTATTGTTGAATTTCACTGTTGTAATCACTTTGCTGTCTCCTTTCTTGATACTTCCTTTTGGAACCCCACAGCGATTGCAAGCTAGTGCATGTGTGCCTCTATCATGGACAAGGATAAAGCCGTGAAACTTATGAAGTGAAGGCTACCAAGGGAAATCCATGATGTTCAATTCAATGTGCAGGCCTATCTTAAGGCTGGCTGGCCTTTATTAGCTGCTGCTGCTGCAGGTTGCTGGGTTCTATCTTTCCCAGCATATTCCCTCTTGAAGTCATACCACTCCCTTCCAAATGCTGGCTATCCCCTACATTTGGTGTGTTTGGATTGTGTCTGCCTTAGCAATCTGTTGAGCATTGTAGGATCAGAGAGAGTTGTTGGACTGCGTTAGAGAAGCCATGGGAGGATCCCTTAATAGACATAGTACGCTCTTAAAAAGCACCATCATTTAAGTGCTCTCAGTTTTTGGCGGCAGTTTGCTGCTTGGACCTTCAACCTTGACTACCCTTCTCCTACAAGGGTTGATTGTATCTAGATAAACCTACTGCAATGTTTTTCAAGTGTACTTCCAAGAAATACCTGTACTAAATTGTTATCAATATTTGATGGAATCACCAGAAAGGGATATTGTACATGTGTTCAGGTATTATATATTGGTGAAGACGAATAAATTGGGATGTTTATTCTGGTGATGGCTGCCTGCCATAAGACTCTTATTTTGAGGTTTACAACCCATCTTTTGGAAAGCAATGGTTATCTGTTGAATGTTTTGGTGAAACTGTGATTCTTCTGGGTTTCGATTATATGTTTAAACTCTCAGCTCCTGTGCAATCAAAGTTGAAGCAGAATTATTTTCATTTGCTGATAATTTTGGAGAATGTTTTCCCCAAAGAAATTGATCCTACAAGAATCATGACATGGGTTTTAATAATTTGGAGAACATCCCTTTCTTTCCATGCTCTTTTTTTTTTTTTTTTTTTTTTGCCCAATTGCTCTTTTTAGATCCAAATTGAGCACTATCCATCTTTTTAATTTTGATATATATACATATACACACATAATATTCTGGCTATATTTTACTTTTTAAATAATCTGAATAATAAGTATGTTCCATGTCAAAAACAATATTTCCTTCCACATCAAGTGAAAAATTCTTTGTATTACTATTTGGAAAAAATAATCAAAAGAAATACAAACTAATGTTATTAAATTAATCAGCTTAATTTAGTAATACTGGACTGACTCATCTGGAAACGACTCAAATATAAGTTTTGATGAGAGTCGAATGTTACTTAGTGTAAAAAAAAAAAATCATCTAAAAAAACATTTTGATCAATTAATTAAGGCTGTGCATGGTAAATATAAACATTAAACAAGTAGCCGCGAAAGCATAAACAATGAGCCACCCAAAACTGAATTTTCCGAACCACACGTCAACTCAACGTGTGAGTGTTAGCCCTTTGGCCTCTGCTCTCTTCTTTCTTTTTCGATCTCAATCTCAACAGTCATTTTAAATTTTCGTTTTGGATTTTGGACTCTCTCAAAATCAATATCACACCACTTTCTCAGCGTTTTACGACTCTATTCACCATTCAAATTTCCTCTCTCAAGCATGCAAAAACCCCTTTTTTTTTGCTTCTGAATTGCTCGTCTAGGGTTTATCTCTCACCAGAAAAATTCCTTATTTTTGAAATTAGTTAAAAGTTTTTATGATTATTACAAACAATGCTTTCCTTTAAATGGGTTTTAAATTTTTAGGGCTCTTAAGCTTCAGATTCGAATAATGGGTGCCTTAACTAGCAACAGCAAGCGAGACCCATATTCAAATTCTCCAGATTTTCACATTTCAAAAAAGCCTAGATTGTCATTCATGCATCAAGCTCCGAACCAAACTCTAGGATCCTCCAATAGTACGGTCTCTAGAATTTCCCGCTACCCGGAAACAACCTCTAAGTTTCGCCGGGAGGTTCACGCGCCTTGTAGAATACTCAAATTTGGGATTTCCAGATCAAAAGATATTGATTACAGTGAAAGAAAGAAATTTAGTGCTAATGAAATGGGGAATTTCTTGAGTAAACAGCTGGATTTCGCCAAGAGAAGCGCAATTGGTGCTTTTAGGTATTTGGTTAAAGATAAGCAAGTGATTGATGTTGATAACGAGCTTGAGAAGTCTGGAAAGGTGGTGGTATCTGACGATTCCAGTGTCGAGGAAGTTGAGGCTATTGAAGAAGATGGGAGAGAAGGGGGGTCTATGGTGTTGGACCGGAGGTCAGGTGATGGGATTGTGGGTAATAAGGATGATAATGATGTTAAGATTCTGGAGGAGAGATCCGTGGTTACTATGGAAGGGAATATAGGTAAAATGTTGGATTCATTGGTATTTAATGGTGAAGTGGATGTATCCAATGTTGAGGCGTATAAGAAGTTGTTGGAGAGTGCCGAGAGGAGGAATGGGCGATTGAAAGCATTGGATTTTGAGATTGAGTTGAATCAAAAGAAGCTGAGTTTTTACCAGTCAATTCGGCCTGCAAAGAAACCGGAAGTGCAGGTAATTTTTTAAAATTTTTTTTCTATGTTTTGATGCTCTAAAATTTAGTTGTCTAGGCATTGTTTGTTTTGTTAGTAAATGTATGTTCCCTTACCCCCTCTTTATAGAAGTACTGTTCTAATTGTGAGACAAGTAGTGTACATGGGAGGAAAAGATGTTCTAGTGTTTTCAATATGTTGTTAAAAGGGTGTAAATTGATCAACAGGAGATACCTCATGAACCCTTTATCCCTCTTACAAAGGAGGAAGAGTCTGAGATCAAACGTGCATTTTCAGCCAATAATAGGTATGGTTTGATCAAATATGATTTTTCAATGGTTCAATGGGTGCTCAAGGGTTATAACATTATTGGGAGTCATTTTTCTACAGGAGGAGGGTCTTGGTCACTCACAAGAATTCAAATATTGATATTACTGGAGAACTTTTGCAGTGCCTTGTGCCAGGTGCATGGTTGAATGATGAGGTATTTTTTGGGTTATAGCTTTTCCCAATTTTTGTGTAGTATGTAATTCTATTCATTTTCAAAGTGTAGAATTTCAAACGGACTCAATAGATTTTGGTGAGTTATAATATGTTTTGTTGATGTGTTTGGACTTTGTTTTGCAGGTCATTAATGTGTACCTTGAGTTGCTCAAAGAAAGAGAAAAGAGAGACCCACAAAAGTTTCTGAAATGTCATTTCTTCAACACTTTTTTCTACAAAAAGGTTGGTAGATTATTCATTTCCTTCTTTAATATTTTAAATGTGAGTCTTATACTAATGCATAGTTCAATTCAATTGATTGTTGTTTCCTGTGATATTAAAAATGGCTCTCTTGCAAACTTTAGTTCATGCACAATCTTCTTTTCTTAGTTGTCAAATGAGTTTGAGATGCCTCAAATCTCTTCCTCTTCTTTTCTTTTCTTCTTTATATTGTTCATATTTTTGTTGATCTAAATCACATGATGCAGATAACTATAACTTTTTGGTCTTCCACACCTATAATATATAACATTTTCTTTTTCTTTTTCTTTTTTGTGAGTTGATATAATACACTATCCTTAGTTCACAATGTGCATAAAAGATCTAACACTTCAATTATAAAGTTCATTTTTCCCCCAAAAATTCTTGTAGCACTATATTTGAGCTTGCTGAATTTTTTTTCTTATAACTTGAATTTAATTTGTTGTCCAGTTGTCAGGTGGGGAGAAAAAGATCTATGATTATAAAGCTGTCAAAAGATGGACTACAGAAAGGAAGTTGGGATATTTCCTGATTGATTGTGACAAAGTAAATTGATGTACCTTCTTTTCGCATCATATATTTTTTGTCAGTGGAAGTCACGCTTATCCTTGTGTTGATTTTGCTATTGTGCTCAGATATTTATCCCTGTTCACAGAGAGATACATTGGTGTTTGGCAATTATTAATAAAAAGGATCAGAAGTTCCAATATCTTGATTCTCTCAAAGGAAGGGACCACAGAGTGCTGCAAAATCTGGTATGCTTTTTATCTTAGTTAATATCTAAGGCCTCTTCCTTATAGAAAGGGCAAAAGCTAAACAAAAATTCTAAGAGATGTCATCTGTTCTTCCATTTCATTTTACAATATTTCTCATAATTTAAGGGAGTCAGCAAACTTTTGAAAGCATGTATTTTGCTATCATTATTCACAACTTCCAATCTGTGTCTATTCATGTCCAAGGTTTTTTCAATTGATTTTTCACCTTCATTAAATGTCTAAGAAGTTTGTAAATCAGCGATTAATAAGAGATATGACCTAGGAAGTTTGTATGGAGGGATTAATAGTAGTAGATGTTGGCCGTGGGTACTAAAGGCAGTAAAATTTTGAAGCTTGTGGGATTTTTGAAAACATTAGAGATTGCTAGGTTGAAGTCACTTAAGTTTACAATAAGTTTTTTTCCTGATAATGAATTTGACCTTGTATGCATCAAGATTTATAAGGTGGGATTTAATCATAGGGAGATTGCATCATGAATTTGTGGCCATGTGTTCTGATGTGTTGCTGGGAGATGCAAAGTTTTATTTTATATAGGAAAAAAAAAAAAAAAAGAACTAAAGGCTGTAAACAGCTCAAAGAAAATATGTACTCATCTGCTTCTTCAAAACTTAGCTAATGTTGATCATTGATGCGTGCCAGGCCAAATACTATGTTGAAGAAGTGAAAGACAAGAGTAAAAAAGACATTGATGTAAGCAATTGGGAATGTGAATTTCTTGAAGACCTTCCAGAACAGCAGAATGGGTGTGTATCCTCTTGTATCCTACCTGTAAAAAGAAACCATATTTTATCATAGGTGTGATAGGATTCTGTTTCTTGAGCAAGTTTTCCAACAAGATAAAATAATAAACGAAATCTATCTGAACCTTCAATCTGTATTTAATACTGGACTTGTATTTCTCCAATCTGTATCTTTTACCCTGATTCAATTCTACCTTGAATATTTTCTGATTCAACTTTGTATTTTATGAACAGGTATGACTGTGGTGTTTTCATGATCAAATATGCAGATTTTTATAGCAGAGGTATTGGGCTTTGCTTTAGCCAGGTAAGAAATGTATGAAGGGGTTCTTATGCATGACAATCATGGTGAATCTTGTTTTTTTTCCTTTTATGCTAAAATATTTGCATTAGCCTCGTAATTTGTAGCCATCAACTTGTCTTAATTGAAGCTATGAACACACAGAATTGAAAAGGCTTATGTACATCTGCCAAGCATATATACAAGGAAACTACCCACTACTGATTTATAAGTAATGGCTGCCATTTCTTTAATAATACCACTCTTGGTTAACTTTTCTCATCTCTTTAGTCATATTAAAGAATAAAGCCAATGGATTTAATGTTTAAATTTGATGTCAAGTTCTAATGAATCATGCAAGCATACCTCTGTTGTAATGATTTTTTGTCTTGCCTGTTGTTCTTATGCATGTTTCTCGTGTTTCTGGTCAGATGCTGGTAAAGCTTTTGCCTAATAGATCTCATTATTTATAATACTAGCTTAATCATTATTGTCTTGCAACTTGAAACATAGTGATTATTGACTTTAAACTCATTTTCTGTTTCTTGTTTTTTCTCCCCTTTTTGAAGGATCACATGCCCTATTTTCGGATGAGGACTGCCAAGGAGATTCTAAGATTGAGAGCTGACTGATTGAAAGAGTGAACATACTGCTCAAATAATGTGTCAGTATGCATTTTGTTTTAGCAATTCTGCAAATAGCAGAACTTCCATATTTGCCTGATGATTGCAAAATACTTGTGCTTAAGTTGTGAATAGAGGACCTTTCAACCTTTGTCAAAATCTATGGTAAAGCAATTTTGGTTTTGTGTAGTTGGATTAATTGATCAAAGATTGTTCTTAGCAATTGATGACTGATGCAGAATTCATAGCAAACAATGCAGGACCAGTGGCTGCTATGGTATTGATGCAAGCTAGGTTCTGAATATATTTGTTTTTTTTTTATTTTTTTATTTTTTATTTTGTAGAGTTTTCCTGGAAGTAGTATTATTAGGCTTTGTTTGTAGTTTTAACATGTAAAAAATGTGTTCTTCCCTTTCGGTTTTTTAAATCTTGACCTCTCCCACCATTTTATTTCAATCCTACCTGGTTGGGTTGGTTTCACGAGTGAAATGATTAAAATTCAAACTTATGGGGAGGAATGAGTTGCACATTGGGCTCTGCCTTGATCTGTTTTCCTCTCTTCTCAAGGAAAATTCCTTGGCGAATGGGGATGGTAATAAAAGAAACAATGACATTATCATATATGCTTAAGCCAAGTTTCTTTGGCAGACGAGAACAGAACTGAATTGTTATATGTATTTACTAGCTTTATTTAATATCTCAAACCACTCGTCTCAATTTTGATTTGATATAAATATGAGTAAAAATTGTTTAATAACCAATGATTTGAGGCCAGTAAAATTATTCAAAGCTTCTCATAAATTCTTGCAAACTAGTGTAAAAATTATAAAAAAAAGCATTTCCTGAACTCCCATTAATGCACAGAAATAATTTCACAACACGATTTATGTAAAATGTATATTTCACATTTTTGTTTTTCCTCCTTTACCTAGAGAATTGTTTTCCAGTTTCTTTAATAACTTTTCAAGGCCGCAAACCCATAAAATCAGCTACAACGCATCAGATACATCTGATTTATACATTAAACACCCATCACCAGTAATGAATGTGAATTCTCTCCACCAAGCAATAACGCCTGGATGTGAACAAAGCCCTTAATACAATTGGTATGCAGTGCATCAGATCTTCATTAAACCTAAAATCTGCTCTGCCTTGTGACTGCGAGAATGCAAAATAAACTCATGTAAGTAAAATATATACAGGGTCAATACAATTGAAAGTAAATCCCCATTACAGGATCACATTACATCAAATCAACAATAATTTGACCATCACAAAATCATATTGCAACTAAAATACATGAGATCAGAAATTACAAGACGGCCTGAGATCCCATCACCGAAGCAGACAAACAAAGTACTACATTAACGAGGAACTCTCTTCCGACTGAGTATCTCTTGTTCTTTTAGACGATGTTGGAACCTAGCAAGGCGAGCTTGAAGACTAACCAGACCTGCTGCCTTGCGTGAAAGCACGAAGCTCAACTGGGTCACATAGTTATCAATGAGACTGCCTGGTTGGTCAACTTCCGCCAGCAGTTTCATTTCCTGATACCCAAAAAATACAAAAATGATAAGCAGACAGGTGCCATATTTCTTCTTCCATACCAGGAAAACACATTATTGATTTCAATAACAATTAAAACATAATGATTACATCTTGAAATATGCCAAAAGATGTGTACATAATCTCCATAGGTCCATTGATTACAAAGAAACTCAAACGTAACTAGAATTTAACCATAGAAAAGATGGATCTTCACTTACCTCGCGAACAATCTCCATTGTATCCTCTATTTCTTTTCTATGAGCCGCAATTAGGGCCTCTTCTTCCTAGAAACAACCCAATTAAGAAAGATCAATAAAAGGCATCAACAAGAATCTGAATACACTGAAAAAGCATATATATAACAAAGAACATCATGCATATCACATCACCAACCTCAAGTATTGCATTGATGTTCCCATCTGAAGGAGGATCAGGTTCATACTGTCGCAATCCAGTATTATTTGCAGTATAATTTCCTGTAGCCTGCTGCCTAGAGTTCATGGAGGAAAGATCAGATCCACTGCTATCTCTTTTCAAACAGTTACCCAACTTTTCTGACTTTTCCTCCCTAGATCCTTTTCTAGGAGGCGGTGACACCTTTTGCATCTTCTCTTCTGTATCCACTGAGTTTTGGGAGTACGATGAATTAACCTTTTGACTTGTTGAACCACCACCATAAGCATTATTAATTTCAAATCTCTCCCTATCTGTTGAGCCAAAAGACCCACTTTCTTCTCGTCCATTCAAGAGATTACTTGAAGTAAAACTTGGCGGCTGTCTGTCATAATCAGTAGAAGGATTGTAAGAAAAACTTTCTTTTTCTACGGCCCTTCTACCTGTATCCACAGCTTTTGCCTCTTGTTCATAAACATCATCTACCTCAGAAGAAACAGGCAAAGATGATGCAGATGATACATCCTTATTCATTGGAGGTAATGAATTTACAGTCTGATCCTTTTTTGAATTTCCACTTTTGGAAAGACTTTTAACCCTGTGCAATTTGAATAAACAAATTTTAATAAAGAAGTGTGAAGGCAACAAACTACTACATATAGGGGTGATGATGCAGATAACTAATGTTCAGAACAGGAACATGCATACCTGTCTGCATATCTCAAAGTATTAAGTGTATGTTCACATGACCCTGCATTTGGAGAAATGCAAGATATCATAACCGTCCTAGAGTTGCCAACAAAGGAGTCACGGAGTACTTCTGTGAGTTTGCTCCCACGAAATGGTATATGAATCTGATCATTGTCCAGAGCACGAATACATTCCTTAAGGGCCAAAAGGCTCTTATTAATTTCTGCACCTTCGATCCTGGAATAAAATCAAGTGGCAGCATCAGTTGCAAAACCATGCAAGTAATGGATAGACAGACAGGTCTGGTACATGGAAAGCCAATCATCTGGCAGTGCTAGTTTTGCATGCACAACATAAGAGATGTTAAAACTTAAACTACCTTGTTTGTCGGTCATTATCAGTGGTATCTGCACCCCGTTCACTACCAGCAAGATCAATAAAAGAAATTTTCCCAACCACCTTTCCACTTTTAGACTCATTCCCATCATTATTTCTCCTGGAGTCTTTTACCTCACTGTGCTTCTTAATAGCAAGCTGCAAGATAGCATGTGACCTTGAAGATTCCTCGTTGGCACCAGTAGACCCTGTACTTCTTGTTGCATTTCCCCTCTCAATATATTCCTTAACAATCTGTACATCAGATACTTCAAATTCTTGGAGTCCAACAATACAAACTTGCTGTCGCCCATCTTCTCTCATGCAAAGTTTCCTATTTTAGAACAATAAAGTCATTCAGCAAAGTCTCAATCAATGATCAGTCATTTAACCATTTATGAATATAGTCACACAGATAAACATGTACATGACTAAATACTATCAAGCAGGCATTTCTACTTAACAAGAAACATAGGAATAGTCAAGGGAGAACAACATCTGCAGTCTGCACACATTTCTGAATCATTTTCCCCAATTAAAAAAATTAACCCATTCCAAGAAAAATAATCTAGTAAAAAGAAAGATGAATAACACCAACAAGAAATACTTACTTTCTATCGCTAAGAAGATCAAAGAGCTTTCCACCATATATTTCAAAATAACTAAGCCATAGTTTGAATCTCTGATTACGATAAACTGGCTGATGCAACAATCTAACAAGGTCTTCAGCAGCTCTTAGAGGCAGTGGTTGCATGGTGAATGTCTTACCACTACCTGAAAATAAAAGCATTATAAACAATTTTGATATCCATAACAAATTTTAGTCCACACTTAGCTTCAGAAACAGACAACAAACATAGGCACAAAGTAGGAATATGATTTACATCCACCCAACTCCCAATAGAGAATAGATAAGCCAAAGAGGCTGAGCAAAGTACAAGCCCAATTATAAATTCTCTTCAGTCCTAATCATACAAACTCAGGATAACATTTCTATACAATCCATGAAAGATGAACCAAAATCTTTACCTGTCTGACCATATGCAAAACATGTTGCTTTTGTTCGCTGGAAAATGGTAGGAATAATTGGCTCCACAGTAACTCGATAAACCTGCCAATCATGTGAAGCAATCATTTTCTTTTTTTTGTGGGTTAAACCAACCAACATCAAAAGATGAGCTACTTAAATTGTCCAATCAAATGGAATAAACAACACCTTGAGAACTGAACTCAAGTACAAAATAGTGGCTTATTTCAGCCTTTCAGGGATGCAAAATGATAGAATTTCAAGAAAAAAGTGTGATTATTATTAAAAATTTCAAACATTCCGACAGCAGTAATATGGACCTTTATCTTTAAGATAGTAGAGTTTACCTCATCATTGGGGACATGCTGATCCAGAACAGCATCAAAACAAAATTCATGCTTCTCAACATATGCTGTCAAGTCCACCTTTCCACATCAGCAAAAAACGTTAGTCCTTTAAAAGGAAAAAGGAAAAAGAAAAGAACAGACTACTAGGATAGTATCAATCAAAATTTCCTAACTTCGCCACAAAAATCCAAAGGAATGCAGAACTTCTTTGTGACGGCAGGGAACAAACCTTTAGCTTGGGTTCATGGACAGTTAAAGCATTCTCAGATACAGTTACAATATCATCCTCCTTCCGAGCAATCTCCTTCTTATTTAACGGTCTCTTACGTACCTGAGACAGAAAATGTATAAAAGCTTTTCAGAAAATTTTTCACCATAAGCAAGTATGTGAATAGGGAACAGAACAAGGGTACACACAATATCATCCATTTACCTGAATAAGCATATACATCCAAAATAATCCCTCACATCAGAGCTAAGCATTATGTTACGTTGGATAGAGGGATTAGAAATTGGGAGATTTTGATTTGATAATAATACGTTTTCTTTAATTGAAAAAAATTTGTGAACATGAATAAAAAAAATTTATTTTGGGATTTAAAATACCCATGAGAAGACAATTCTCTATCCACCTCAAATAAACTCTCATCCACATTGAAGAATAAGGTAAATTACAGAATAAGCTAGCTTTCATTCAAACAACTTAAACTAAAACTTGCTCAAATCCTCTCATTCAATTCATGTCTTCTATCAATGCATAGCATTTCCATAATTCAGCAGACACTATAAAATAAATTCATTTATGTACTTAGCTAAACCTTGGGTCTTTCACATAGTCCCACGAAAGATCCCAATACAAAACAAGACATCAGCTGTAGATTTTCTTAATAACTAAACATAGCAAAAGAACAACTGATCTAGCAAAAAAATAACTAAACCACACAAATTATATCTGAAACTAGAGAAATTAAATTGTTCTTCCTCTATGTAACAAAAAACATTTCCATATAAAAACGGAGCATTCACAACTTAACAACCACACATGCACCACCACAGGTGCATGCAAGGAAGAGGAAGAGAAAGATATGTGCTACACTATATATAACGAACTTACCACAACTTTAATTTTAGCCACATTATTTTCTCTAGTGCTGTTCTCTTTTTCATTAGCAGTGAAAGGAACAGAAGAATCCGGATCATTTTGCTCTCTTTGCTGTCTACCACTAGTTGTATTGAAGTCATCAAATCCTTTTGAACCACCAGGCATGAATGGCGATGGCTCGAAAGGTTCTGAGATGACATGCTGCAAAGATATAAGAACAATTCGTTAACATAGGAAAAGGGAAAAATTAAAGATCTCATATGGTAAGAAAGGAAGGAAGGAAAGAAAGAAATTATCTATGCTTAAGAAAGAAAGAAATTATCTGTACTTTCTTGTAAAGCTCATTGTTACTAAAACATTCAAAAGGACATATTTACGAATCCATTTTAATTGTTTGAACTTCGTAAACAATTCAGTAAAACCAGCAAAAGAGCAACCGCATGAAGAAGAAAGAAAGAACGGATCAAAACTCCTTAGACTCAGTGGGTCAATTCTACATCCTGAATTTGATTTTGCTGTTTCCAACAACCCATTTCACATAATTAGTTAACTTAGTGACCCCTTTGCTTCAAGGAAAAATCATGAAATGAGAAATAAGTGCCATAGGCCTATACATAGCACAGTAAACTGGGGACAGATTAGTTCAAAATCAACGGGCTGGTTATCATCCTAATGAAAATACATTCTATCAACAGCTACACTTGCCCATTCTTTATATTTATTCCTGCATGTTACTGGAATCTTGCACAAACACACTGTTCCTAAGTGCCTATAACAGCAGATAATGACAAAAAGGGGAAAGGGGGAGGGGAAATACTGCTTGTACAGGTTGCTCCATTATAAGATCACAGAATCAACAACTGTGGTATTATCCAGCAGCAAGCTTTAGTGGGCAGGCTCATTGCGGATATGCAAACTTCCTCTCTTTTTTGTATATATATTTTTTTTCTGTAAATAGCCTCCTTACAAGGCCCCTTGGTGTCCTTTAGTAATATCTATTACTCATCCAAAAAACAAAAATAGAAGGTGGAATTGCCCTCAGAGTTCAACAAAGCACTCCATTAAGAACCATACCTCAGATAGAAGCTCTGTATCATCCATAGCATGAAGATCCAAAAGGCCAGCTCCAAAATCACCCCTGAACTCTGGAGAATAAAAACCATCTGGTGCAGCCATACCAGCTGAAGTTGGGGCAGTTGGTGTGTAAGGAACAGAACCTGATTCTCCATTGAAATTGAGGTTTCTCATTTGCTTGAAAAGTCTCTGTTTTTCTTCAGCAGATTGCGCTACATAACCCTTTTAAAATGAAGTAAAATATGTTACCCAAAGATTAGTAAAACTACAAACTCATGCACATGGAATAAACCACATTTGACAGTATGGAAACCAATGACAGTGTTAGAAAAACAAGGAAAACAGCCATCCTTGAAATTTACAGATTGACAACTAGCCATAAAAAATTATCAAAGAGGCAACCCTTGATTTGGTCGCTGAACTGGACTCAAAATCAATTTTACACAAACTTTATTTCAGAAATGTAAATTGCAACATCAATACATGTCAATTAAGACTAAAGACAAGGGACTCTGCAATTCTTTATAAATAAGAGGACACACTGAGACAAATTACTTACAAAACATATATTCAATTGGTTTAACATATAAAATACCCGGTATATTGATAATTAAAGATTTTATTTCATCACACTACTAATGTTCTTAATAATATGTGTGTATATACAAGAAAAGTTCATCCTATAAAATAATAGAAAGGAAAAAAAAAAGGACCATCCACGGTGGGAAGGGAGAACAATGTACTATAATATGGTTTATTTTATTTATTAATAAGCATCAAAAGATATGCATTAGAAAAAAAAAAAAGTTCTCACAAAGTGTCAAATGGATGTCCGAAAAAGTATAAAATGTCTGCTATTTTTAGTGTTTTTTTTTTAAGCAGCGAAGGGACAGAGTTTGATGTGAGCACTACACGTTGGATGAGTATGTTATGTGTGAGGTGTTAGCTAGCACTGATGTTAGGTGTGAGGTGCTGCACCAGGAGTCTCATTCAAACTCACACCGTGAGTCTCCCTTAGGCTCCCCCCGATGGAAGCCTTTTTATAATCTCCCACTGGAGTCTCACTCAATCTCCCACTGGGAGTCTCCCAACCACTGTCCCCCCTTGAACTCTTCCTTCAAGGTGTATTGGTATCACCCCGACCACTGTCCTCTTCCTTCCACATCGAGGGTACCCGACCACTGTCCTACCAAACCTCCCCAACCACTGTCCCCCTTGAACTCTTCCTTCGTGGAAGGTGCAACACCACATCCTATCCTAATCCAAAACCTTAAAGGCAATGAGTTTCCACAGTGCAACCACTGTCCCCTAATTTTCTCCAACGTCAGATTTCTCCTCACACTTGATATCCCAAAATCATTTTTTAAGATCAAAGCAAAAAAAAAAAAAAAAAAAAAAGCATTTGTTTCTATCTAAGGCAGGCTCCAAGATTAATCGTGCATCAACTAGTTCTGCTTAAAGATCATCAAATTTGAATAAGGAAAAACTATACGAAGCATACAAGTCATACATGGACTTCTCTAAACAAAATCATCAATTCAAATGTGGGACTACTCCAAATGTTTCTCAAAACGACTATCCAAACCATACAAAATATCTCTAACGGACTCGAATGCTACAAAATAAGTATAGTAACTCCCGATATCATCAATCACGCTAGTAATAAGAAACATACAAATAGACTCTAATGGTAACAAAAAATAATCAGCAAGCAACCAAACCGTTACCTGCATTAGAAGATTAGGGAGAAGGCGCTGATCAATGCCCGTGGAAGCCAAGGGAGAGGCCAGATGCTGCAAGCCCGCAGACTGGAGCCACCGTGCCATGACCGCGTCACCGGCATCACTTGCAGGGCCTGCATTGTGCAAGGGCCCACCGCCGGCATGATCATATAGAGCGGTCGCCGCAGCAGCATTAGTCTGCTGCATCTGGCCGCCCATGTGGCGCTGCGAACGCTTTTGCGGAGCCAATTTTCAAGATCTATTTACCACGTCTTCACACAACACACAAAAACACAAACAAAAACAAAAAAAAAAAATTAACAAAATGGATAGATAGAAGCGACACGAAGCGATTTCGGATAAGCATTACTCACAAGGAGGAGGAGAAAATTCAAATCCAAAGCAGAACATGAAAGTGATTCCTCTAAAACGAAATTCCAATCCACCGATTTCTGCAATCCAATCAATCAAATCCGATCTTAATTTTTTTAAAACCCTAAAATTCATTTCAAAACAATCATAACTAGCCACATTATATTCACAAATACAAAAAAAAAATTACCAAATGAAATCAAATAGAAATAACAAAGATAAAGAGATCGATCGAGATCTAAAAATAGAGTGAAACTAAAAATTTGTGATCAGATCTGAAACTGTTGTAGAAATAACACAAAAACCCTAAAATAAATTTGGTTGAAAATGAAAAGAAAGGAAGGCTCTGTTTGTGACAAATGAGAAAAGCTAATAGCAGAGAGAGAGAGAGAGACATGAAATGTACTTTCTGAAGGAGATATAAGTAATGTGAGTATTTAGTATTTACTATATAATTTTTGGTGCATTATAATTTGAAAATTTATTGAACGGCTATTTTAAATTTAGTGAAATTATTAATCTACCCTCCAATTTGTTACTAATTTCCTTTTTTTATTTTCTTCTGAACGGACGGGATGGAGTTTCAAATTACAGACTGCAAACCAAATAAGAAAAAATGTTTAATGTATATCCTATGAGCATATTATCTCTTTATATTTTGTAAGGTATAAAAATGATATTAAAGTTATAAAATTAGATTATCGCGTCCCTTCTTTCATATATATATATATATATATATATATATATGATAAATATTTATTACTTATATTATGTAAAGATAAAATAAATTTTGATTTGAATTTAATTTTTTATTATAAAAATTTAAATTATGAATTATAGAATTTCCATCAAGAATTATAATAATAATTATAATTAGATAAGACATTAATTTTTATCTTAAATATCTTACATTTGTGTCGTATTAGATATTTGTTTGTTTATATATAAAATAAGATATTTATTGCAATAGAATAAATTTTAGGTGTTTCAAAAATAATGGACCCGTGCAAGATATTTTTGTTAGATTAATTACTTGCACAAGAAAACATTGCAAGTCCTCTACAAATGATAGATGGCAATACCTTGTAATTTACTTATAAATGATTGACTCTTTTATTTTTCTCATTTCAGAATATTGAATAAGTGATATAATGCTAAGTTTAATATTCTTTTTATAATTAATCTAAAAAAAATATTCTTTTATAATTGTCATTCAATTTGGAGGTAAATTAATTAAATTACTTGTGAGCAATTAAAATTCTTACAAAATTCTATTGAGTTGAGTTCTAATGATTAAGTATATCTATTGATTTGATTCAATTACACAAATTATATTTGATTCGGTAAAATTTAAATTTTAGGTTGTGCAATGAAAATGTTTAATTATAATCCATCTCATTTTGATTGAATTTAAACTTAGAAAAATTTATATAGTAAAGACATTTTTTAAAGAATTCTCATTTTATTTTAATACAATTTCAATTTTATAATACTCATAATTTTTTTAGTTAGATTTTTAATAAAATTTGAGCTCACATGTAATTTCAATATTATTGTGTTAAATTTTATTGTTGAATATTTATTTAAATATCATATATTATCTATTTGAAAATTATTAAA
>CATKHJ010812522.1:0-11690 GCA_949750685.1 Vernicia montana | reverse complement strand
ATTGGCCCCAAGAGAAGTTATTAGCCATCTAATATTCTAATTTAAGGGCTTTGCTTAATCTCTAATGAAACACTTGTTATTTTACAATAATCGTTGGTCATCTAATCCTTAGCCCTTAGCTTACTTGACAGACTTTTTCTTTGACTTGTAGCTTAGTTTGGAGTTTGGACAGAGTCTTTGATTTATTTAGAGACCACACACATGAAAAAACATAAAAGATCTCCCTTGGCGGGTAAACCGCGCCTAAAACTGCTTTCTTTGGTGTTCTCTTTCCACTGCTTTCTTGGTGTTCTCTTTCCCTTTTTCTTGATCTTCTTTTTTGGTAAAGATTGTGTTCTAGCTTTTTCTTTTACGTTGAAGACCCACATACCTTTGCTTATATTATTTGATTAAATTCTTGGTTGCCTTTCTTGGGTTCTTGAAAGCTAGCCATAGTTAACTTTCAACAACTTGTCATAAGTAAGTCTTATATTATGTTGGGGGTTTTCAAAGAATCAATTCTTAATCTTCTTCATTAATTTTATGATGTTTTTGGACATGGGTTTTTGTTTCTTTGCATGTTGCTGTTGAAATTTCATAGAATCTATGCTTAGAATTTTTGTGTGGAATTCTTGTTTGTTATCACACACACACAACGTGTTTGATAATTATTCTCAGTTAAAGATTAATAGACTTGAAAGGCTTTTTTGTTTTTTCTTTGTTTTGATTCATGGATTTTAGTCTAGAAATCAAATTCTTGAATTTTTTTTTGTATTTGGTGAGTAAATATTTAGTATAATTTATTCTTTCTGTGTTATTTACATGGTTTTTAATGTTATTTCAGGTTATAAAATATATTAGGTTAGATCAATTGTGATTTGTGGAGTATAGATATCAAGAGATCACTTTCTTCCTTGTATGAGATATGGGAAGGCACTTGAATCGCCGAGACTCTGATATTGAATTTCAGGGATATCTTCCCGGCTGCGTATGGAGCATCCTTCATATTCTTGATTACCACCATTGGAACAGTGCCAAAAAGTCTTCTCTGCACAGAAAAAACAGAAGAGGGAAACATACCATATGTAAGCAATCTTGATTAGCCTCATCCTATGTCTGCTGTGCTGCGTTTATCTATTTGATGCATGACTGTTTCCTTACACTTCTTTGGTTAGTCTTCGCATAGTGGGTGAGGTTGAAAAGTTGAAAATTTGTATTTTAATTGCAGTGCTAATATTAACAAAAACTAATGGAATAAACAATAGTTTATTGGATTAAAATGACCTATATTTTTTTTATTGGAGATATTAATACAAATCCAAATATTTGTTATAAATTCTGAGTACAAAGTACAAACTCACAAGCACAAACATTTAACAAACCAATCTCACAAGTACAAACATTTAATAACCCAATATGAGCAGAAATAAATTCGAATAATTCTCGCCACCTGCAAGGTTCGAACTTGGGACCTCCTAGTCCCAGGGCCTCACCCTTAGCCATCCAGGCTAGGGATCATTGGCTATTCATGACCTATTCATGAATCATTTTTACTAGATGTATAGTTTGTTTTGTTGGTTAACTTAATGCTTATCAAACATGTATTGGTTCTCACTAGACAGATGGAATTCTCTGGTGCCAAAATGATCCAACCAGATTTAATAAATCACCTGTTGAAAGAAAATTTGGCTTTTCTGACCTCTAAGGCCTTGAGAATTGGATGGCAATCAATTTAATTCGACTTTGGAAAAAGGAAACCCCAAGTGGGGAAGATGTGCCCTGTTGCCTAGCAAATGACATTCTTGTTGTTTTAATTTATTCCCGTCAATTCACTCTCAGCAACCTTATTTTCTCACATGTAGGTTGTGGATATCCGAAAACAGTTTCTTTTGAGCATTATACAGATGAAGTGCATAACTATTTGGACGCTGATGCTGTCCCCTTACTGGTAAATTCATGTTCTACTTTTACAGTACTTGGGAATCCACAAGAAGCAAATGTTGTTACACAAATTTTTTACTTTGCATATGACAAAATATGAATTGACCATGTTCTAAAATTTATCAGGACGAGCAGCAAACAGCAAAGGCTGCCCCAACGGAAGGGATTTCTGGAAAAGCCCGCATAAAAGCATTAGTTGCTAAAGAAATGTCTGCAAGATCACGGCTTCAGCGAACTGGTTCAATCCTTCATTTGGAACCTACTGATGGCCTTGGTGGAATAAGTGCTGATTGGTCAAATCCAATCATAATCCTCCAGAGAAGTGCTGATACTACTGCCTCTGGATTGCTAGTTCCATCTCTACCAAAGAGCTCTGAGGAAAGAGTGATATGCAATGGAGAGAATTACCTGCGTGACACGATGGATGATGAGTCCTGCTTTAAACAAAACTCACTTTCTGTAAAGCAAGAAATTTCATCAGAAAAGGGTGATAAATTAATGAATAGCTCATTGCACCGGAACCTTTCAGATGCTAGGCAGCTACGTAGAGAAATTTCATGTCGCCAATTTGTGGACTCTGCGGATGTTCTGGAGTTATTTAAGGTAAACAAGAAGTTGTTCCTGGAAATCCTACAAGATCCTAATTTTCAAGCTAACAAGAAATTCCATGTTCAGCTGACTTCCAATTCGAAAGCAAGATTAAAGAAATCAGGGTCATTTCCTTCAGCTGACTCTGCACATATAAGCTATTTGAGGCCTAGTACACTTGAACACAAGCAGAAGGAAATTTGGTCCTTACCAAAAGGAGAAAAGTTTCCTGCTGGGGTTGAAGCACCAAAGTTTGTTGCATCTAAGTCTTCAGAGGATTCTCATGATAAGTCAACAGGTTTAAAGGCTGATGATAGTGGAGTTGTTTCTGTTGCTCAGGAAACAGACTTTTCTTCTTCGGCATCATCTCAGGGATCAAATAAACATGGGTGGCATCAATCGTTTATGAATCATTTGAAAGATGTTATGAAGAAAATAAAGCATACACTCAAAGAGAGCAAAAAGGAGGATAACCACAAATCAATGAATGCCCTCCTCCATAGAGTTCCTTCTAGACATGAAACTTCCACTGATGAGAAAGAGACTCCTGTAAGTTTGAAGGACTGCACAATTCACCAAGATGGTAAAGAAAATCCCACAAGTTTTCATGAAACAAATGGTTCTGATAATAGTCAACTCCCTCGTATAAGAAGAGTATCCTCTCTGAATGAGTCTCTTGATAGGTATGCTCGGTTGTTTGAGTACAGTTTAACCAGAGAGGCTAAGTTGCATGCCTACCAATCTAAGAGCTTAAAACTGTCGAATGAAGATAAGTTTCCGTCAACTGGACATAGTTTGAAATCCTTCAAAAGGAGACTTTCTCTACCTGATCTCGAGTCTTTTTATCCATTGCCAAATGAGACATCAGATGATACACTTCATTCAGAGATGCCAATTAAGACTGCTATGGATTATGGTACAAATGCTGATAATGACAGTCGTAACGACTTGAAATCAGTACGCCTTCGTCTAGACAGAAAACAATTTGAGCCACTAGAAGCTGTTGAAGAGACTGAACTTCAGAAAAACATGGTAGAGGATGGTAACAGCTGTGAGCATAATGAATGTTCAGGTATTGAGGAGAAAATTGCTAAAACTGAAGAACTACATGTGGAAATGGTTGAGCTAGAAAAGGAGGGGTGTAGTCCTTGCCAAGATCAGGAGATTGTTTCCGTAATAAACTCCAGTAGAGAGCATGAAAAACAAAGTCTTGTTTCAGTGTTCGAGACAGATTTTCGAGAAGATGTAACTGGCCAAGCAGAGTTATCTGTCTCAAAAGGTAAAAACTTCCACATCTGTTGCAAAATAATTTTTAATGAGGCTCACTTTTTTTTTCTTTTTTCCTGGATAAATATGAAAATTGAAGCGAGGCTATAAACCATTCAGGAAATGATTTGCTTTGTTCACATAGATTTGGTGAAAACATGCTATAGACTTGATGCTATAACCTTGAAACTCTAGTTTCTTCCATTTGGAAAAATTATCTGATGTCTTCAATGACACATAATCATACCCACAGATTGTATAGATATGATTATTTGACTTTGAAAATGTACATGTTATGTTCTTTTTTTGATCAGTTCGTTCGGATTAGTTATTAATGGTGTCCTCTAAATCGTATCAGGTTCTGAGTTAGACTCTAGGCACACATGTATTGAAGAGCCAAATTCTTCTGTCGATCTACAAGATGAGTCTAGCAGAGATTCCTTGACAGGATGTTGCAGGAGTACAGACCGTGAGAATGATGAAAATACACATACAATGGTTGATGATCAATTCCTTCACTTCAAATTAAATGAACTAGATGCTACTGATTTCAGTTATGTGAGAGATGTTCTTGAAATATCTGGCTTGATTGAGCAAGGGTGCCTTGGGACCTGGCACTCACTAGACCAGCCATTAAGTCCCACATTGTTCAAGGAATTGGAGGCTTATATACACCATGAATTGGAATGCTCTTCAGAGAATGTTGGCTACAATTGTGATCACCAGCTTCTATTTGATTTGATTAATGAGGTGCTACTTAAGATATATGAGAGCTCATTAGCCTACTTCCCAAAGTCATTCTCCTCCGTTCAACATGTACATCCATTACCGAAGGGAAACCACATTCTTGAAGAAGTCTGGAAAAGAATTAGCTGGTATCGGAGCCCAAGATTAAAGACGGACCAATCATTGGATGATATTGTGTCTCGAGACTTGGCAAAAGATGAGAGTTGGATGAACCTTCAATTGGACGTTGAGGATATAGCACTTGACCTTGAAGATTTAATTTTTGATGAACTTCTAGATGAAGTTATGCATTCATGAGAAATATATCCATGCCAGCTTTGTATATGAAAATTTTGTTTCTTTTTCCTAAGGAAAATCATGGTTTCTTGATTGCAACAGTTGTGTTCTTTCTGTTACAAGATACCAAATCTTTTCTTGGAAATTCAAATGGAAAATTTGGGAAAAACAAAGAAATATCATGTATCATGTAGATATAGTTCATGTAATTATAGGCTTCTCTACTATAATTTTGAAGATTGAGATGATACACTTGTATTCATTTGTACTATTGTATTCTGCACAGCTCAAAGATCCTTTCATGGTCCTCACTGTTGTCGATGCTATATTCCACTTTTTGTTCCTCTCACTTGGAAAAAGAATAGATATGTTGAATTCATAACACCAATCCAATATGAAAATACCAACTCAACTAAGTCATCCCGATTCATTTATCTAATCAATTGATATTGTTGTTCACAATAATAAAGACCACCACTACCAGATGTCTAGGAGCATCCACAGTCGCTTAATCAGCAATTAAACCTGTGCCATGTCTGAGAAGTTAGTCTAAGAAAGAAATAATTTTAATGGTTTTTTACATTTAACCCAAATCTTTACTTTGAACAGAATCGAGACTAAATTGGTTCTTGTTTTAGTTGAAGGAAAGATTTCTGTCTGGCCATGACCATGACCAAGGTGCCAAAGCCAAGAGCAGATGCATACCAGCTGCTGTGTACAAAACGCTGAAATTGTTGCTTTCGAAAGTGGAGAAAATGAATATTGATAGTGTTTCTCATAGAAGACAGAAAATTAATAAAGAAAAAACAAGGCCATCAAGTTGCGGTATGAAGATTGTGATCATCACCAAAACTGCCACAAGGACTGTTTGCTTATACTCGAGATACTTGGGGAAAAAAAAAAAAAAAAAAACTAACACGAGACCATATAAAAGAACAGAAAATATCAAAACTACAGCTGCCCCCTATTAAGCATACTCATGATAACACACAAGAAACAACTGTATCTACAACTTAACAAATTTACTCCCCAACAAACTCCCCTTCCGCAGCTGACGTTAAGCTAAACTGCATTCGAAAACAAAATTAAACTACAAAATTCTACGATTCTGCAGGGAGGGGCATGAAAAAGAGTGAAACTAACCATTTCTATTCCATTCTTCTCTTACAGCTTCACTTCTCTATCGAAAATCCAACTGAAAGGGATGGTGGTTGCTTCCTTGGCCCGCCCTTGAGCTCTCTCTTCCAGCCTTCTAATTCTTGGTGGTAACCGACAAACGTAATCCTGAGCCTTTTGCCCTTCTGCTGAAAGTCCTGTCAGCTTATCCACCTTCCATCTGCCCACCAAGAACTCCAATATATCTGCATAGTCCTTCGCAGTATAGACCCCAAGCCGCTGTGCAACAGCTGAAAAGTGATCAAAAAGATTATCATCGCGACCATCATACATCAAGTGTGCAGGCATAGAAATTTTCTTTCTCATCATGTCGGCAAAAGCCAGAACAGTTCCATCAGGATCAATCTCAAAGAGTTTTTCCACTATTTTTGTGTATGCTGTCTCATGGCGCTTCTCATCTGAGGCGATTGTACCACATATTTGAGCCAACTTTATGTCTCCATGTTCTTTGGCATGTCTGGCAGTATTGCCATGAGAGATGAAGGTTGCCCTTTCTTGAAATGAGGTGTAGATGAAACCAAGGTAGGGACTGTTTTCTGTCCGTGGATCCTACAAAATGACACAAGGAAAAGTAAAAGTCAAATTAGCATTAAAAAAAAAAAAAAAGGAGCAACTGTGCATTGTCAAATAGAGAGAAAAGAAGAAAGCAGTTACAGCAGATTTATTTGGTAGCCTACTCCATAAACACGCATTATTCTTGCATGAATCCGTGCTAATCATGCATCTAATTATAAAAGAAATATAAACTCACGTTCACACACATATACATACATACATACATATATGTTCGCATTTAAGCAAAGAAAACATTCTTTGCATATACTTCAAGGATCGAATAACCCAGATCCAGACCAATCTTACTTCGCTGATATGGTTGGGGACATCCTACCCCTTGCAGCATGCCTTTGAAATTTTGAAGTTAGTCGTGGAAGGACTGCCAACAAAAGTGACCACGAATTGGCAAAACAAGCATGTAAGGAGAGTGAGGACAGATGAGACTCCTGAGGTCATCATCACCTCTTCATTACTTATACACCAGATTTAACTTCATATAAATTAAGCATCTTGATCTCCCAGAAAAAAATCTATTTTTGTGTATAAAATTGCATGTCTTTGTTTCAAATTGCCTATAAGAAAATTTTAAGACAACATAAATTGAGCTGCAAAGGACATTACCATTCCTGACCCAATCAAATATTGAATTGTCTTCTCAATTTGCCTCATGTCCACTCGTCCAGACAGATAGAGATACTTATTGAGGAGGTCACCATGTCTATTCTCTTCAGCAGTCCATGCCCTTGTCCAAATTGCCCAAGAAGTAAGGCTTGCGCCTGTTTCATCCCGAACTCCATCTAAAGTGTTCAGCATTGTTTGATAAGTGGGAAGGGCTTCTTCAGTGATCATGTCTCCGACCAAAACAACAAAGTAGTCATCTGGAATCTCCTTTGCTCTCTCCCTAAGTTCCTTGACTTGTTCATCAAAACCGTCAGAGACAGGATCGGGCAAAAAATCCTGTGGTTGCCAACACTTCTCAACTGGCTTCAGATGAACCAGAATGTTCTGCTCAGCCCAATCCTCCAGAGATTTAAATATCTCAATCTTCTGGGATGGCATAGAATGGGTAACCTGAACATGCACCTCCCGAGGAGGCATAAAAGGCTTCTTGAGATGCTCAATTTCCCTACATCGAGTAGAAAATTTAGAATTATGGAATTACAGTTCAAATTCAAAATTTCACAAAGGATTGAGAATTGCTTTGTGCTTACAGAGATCACAAGTAGAAAAGATAGCAAATTTTAACAGTACTATTCCTGCATGCCCTACCACATGTATTTTACACTGAAAGGCAGGAGCTGGAACTAATAGCATAGATGCATAAAAATAACAAATCTTATGGACAGAATTCAACCAAGGTGCCTATTAGTCTAATCAATTATTTCATGTATGGACAAATTAAAAGATGCATTGCCCAATGTAGCAATTCAAATATTGTCCACAAGCTGAAACTGATTAGGAATTAGCTTCAATAATCCTTGGGCTTGTAGGTTCTAATTAGATGAATTAGCATTAGAGATGTTGAGATTTTTGGAAGTAACAATTAGATGGACTCAACCATTCTAGCTCCAAGAACACAAGATTAAACATAACTACAAACGATTTTTAGATACGTATGTGGAATTTGACTCACTCAAGATGCAAATAACTGAAAATCCAACAAAAGCCAGATATGGATGTAAGCTACAGGAGACACAGTTCTTATTTCAAATCTTTGATCACATCATTGAACACATTTTATCACAGTGTTCTCCTCATTTTAGAAATGACATACTTTTATAATTAGGTTTTTATCTTTTCTTTTCTCTTTTTTAATTTATAATCAACCTTTTCTATTTGATTTGTGATCCCAATCTCAAATTGACAATGTCATAGCTGAGCTTCACACAAAATTGCCAAAAGGCAAGGACTATCACTACAGCTCCCTACTTCCCTTCTCAATAACTGGCTTTAGTTAGAACATTATTGGCTTTTTCCAAGAGTTCTCTATACTTCACAAAGATTTTTAGATGAAGTTATCAAATAGAAACTTAACACTACTCCATCTGTGTACTTTACAGCAATGATCCACATAAGAATTAAGTCAAGGAGAAAAATATTCCATACAAAACAGAATTGGCCAAAATCTATCATGAAGTCATCAAGACCAAAACACTACTAACTTTCCGTTTCCATAAACCCAACTCCCAAGAAAATGGCATCTGAAGAAACAGATATGGCACATAAGAGAGAACATGTATGCAGAATCATTGTAAACAAGAATCGATAAAAAGAAACAGAATTTTGTACTCGTTGTTATCATAGAGGCAATATACAAATTAATACAAGACCTTAGATCAGCAAAATATTTGACTTGCAACTATCAAAACTAAGACAAAGAAAACTGGGTAGACAACTTAAAAAACCAAGAAAGTCCTTAGCTCTTGCAAACATGACAACCACTTGAAGTTAGAAAATAGTCAAGGATCCCCACCTAAGGAACCAAAATAACTGATTGCATAGAAATCAAATCTACGTTCACCAACTTAAATAAAAAAAGGACCTCAATTTGATGCCTAGAAAGTAAATAAAACTATTTAGGCCATTCAAAAAGGAAATAGAAATAAATACTTCAAATCAATGCAGCCAACACATGGATCATGGAATCAACAAGAAAACTGCAGAAGGTCAACAATGATTGAAAACAAAATTCAAGTTCACAAAACTTGTCAAATAAAGAGGATATTTCTTATTTTTAGTCCTACTTAACATGAGAAACAGCTGCAACTTAGAGAAAAGTCAAAGACTCCACCAATCAATTAATGCAAGAAGAGAATCTGTCTACTCAAGCATCATAACCACTTTCACCAAACTTGATCATCCTTTTTCAAGATCTAGATCAAACCACATTCACAAAAAATAAAAATGAAACATTTTTTTTTCTTTTAGGGAACTTGTAAAACTATAAAAGAAAGAGTAAAAGCAACGCAAAAATTACACCAAAGAATCAGCCCATAAAAAAAATGTATTGAATTTGTTTAAATTGAAACAGCAAATATTCCATTGTCTACATGGATCACTCATCATGTTAACAACTTGGTAAGTATGAAATAAAATATAATAGGGCAGAGAAGAATGAAGAAACAGCAAACATAATTATTCATAAAACACGTCACTGCAATAGAACATTAATGAAAAGAAGAAAAGGAATTGAAAAGAAAACCAGGCCTGACCGAGGGCATGCTCTGACACAATAAAAATCAAAGGCAGTCATCATTCAAGAAGCTTCCACATACAGACAAATCTAAAAGAACCAAACAACAGGTGGACAAGCATGCAGCCATCAAATAAATGCCAATTTACAACATAAGATCCAAATGAAAATTCATGAAAAATAAATGCCAAAGTTAACACTGTCAACAACTTTTTTCTTAACCTAATCATCAGTGAAAACCTAAAATTTATGCTTATGATTTAGTTTCCATATATATTAACAAAAAAAATAGGTCTCAAAAAGAAAGATTGAAAGAAAATAAAAACCAGCAAAATCTTTGACATGCAATTAGTGCACAATTAAAACATGGGCTCCTCCTAAATGATATTACCATCTAGCTGAAAAAGACAAACAGAAAACTGTGGTAGCGTTAATACCAGATACCACCAAAAAAAAAAAAAAACCAGGTGAACCATTCCAACCACCAAAATCCAATTGGAGAAAACAATAGAAAATTTTCAACAATACATCATTTTCAGTGGCTATACTTATCTTAAGCAGGAAACTGAATTAAAATCGACGCAAGAAGTATTTTTTAAGTTTTGTAGAACCGTATGAAACTTGATTTTCTAAAATAAGAATGTATCTTCCGCGTCATTTTCTTTTTCTTAAAGTTCGTTGGGTTTAAAAACAAGCAATATAGCATCTAGCAAAACCAGCCATCATCATCATATTAAAAATGGTTTTTTGCCATCTTAAATAACAAAAATAAAAACCATACAAAGTGTAAAAGAACAAATTCTGAAAATATGATGAGAAAATGAACTAGAAACTTTTGAAAAAAAAGAAAAGAAATTGTATTTCCACAAATAAAATGAGACAGAGCAGACAGAGACTTGAATTAACCCAACAAGAAATCTAAGAAAATCCCCCAGAAAAGCCCAATAGTATGTGGAAATGTAAGAACTAATTGCAATGAATTCAAATAAGAGTAATAAGAAAAGACTTCCAAGTGAAGGCTCAGTTAGAAAACGATTGAGAGAGACAAAACCAGCTCGAAAATCACAAAAGAAATTGTTGAAAAGAGAGAAACAAATTGTATGAAATAGAAATTAGGACAAAACAAGAAACCCCAATATGATAAAGCACAAAGACCTTAAGGAAATATATTTGAAAAATGTAGACAGAGTTGAAAAATTCTTGCAATAAAGAAAAAAACCCCTCTCTTAAAAACATTAAAATTGAAAATCTTATTAAGAATAGATAGAAAAGAAGATCGCAAGAAACCCACATAAAACTAATGAAGTACAAGCCAATTTAGAAGAGAAAAAGAAACAAAACCCAGTTCCAGAATCAGCTGAATAGCAAGAAAGCATGCAAAGATCCATTCTTTAATAAAGAAAATGGGCATTGGAAATTAGAAACTCACTTGGAGCCAGACCTGAGGGTAGAGGCCATGTAAAACTTGGGAGATCTGAGATTGGCCATTGGTGGGAGAGCGAAAGAAGGAAACTTTTGAGACTGGGAAATGAAAGGATTGAGCTTGAGAGCCATTGTTATTGTTTTGGTGTTTTTGTCTGGGTTCAGTTTCCTCCACAGAAGAGAGAAAATGTAAGGACAGAGGAACAGAGAGGAGTGACAACTGACAGCAAATATAAGTAGTCACTTGCACTTGAATAATGGGGTTATATATGTGTACCCTGTCATGTGGACTCCCCACCTATCTCACTAAAATCCCCCCTTTGCTTTCCTCATAATTACATAACTAACCCAATCTCTCTCTTCTAGATCAATTTTCACATGTCATGCACTAGACTTGGATATGAACAGCTCGAGTTTGAGTTTGAATTCGAGCAAAGTATCTAATTTTATATGACTCAGATTTTAATTTGAATAATTTTAGTTGATTTTGAATTTGGATATAACCAATTTTTGGTAAAAAATATATTTTTTTATAGAATTTATTTTT
>CATKHJ010812402.1:0-11379 GCA_949750685.1 Vernicia montana | reverse complement strand
GAATTTACCAAATTGTTAATTAGGTCAATTTTAATTAACAAATAAGAAGAGGATCAGAACATGTTAATTATTTCAATTTCTAATTAACATGCCTCTTAAAGTGATAAAAAGAAAGGGATTCGAAGAGAAAGGAATCATATAAAGGAAAAGGGGAAAGCAATAACTAAGCTAGAATAAAAGAACTAAAAGAAAGGGAATAAAAGAAAAGGGAATATGCAAAGGGGAATAACAATAAAGCAATATAAAAGAAGCTAAGCTAAAAAGAAAAAGTAAACAAAATAACAAAGAAGCAAAACAAACTTCAAAACAAATAAATAACTAAATAAAAAAGGAAGAAAATAAATACCTTTTGAGGACGAGACTTAGGGACGTATGGACGGAGCAGACGACTAGATCGCAATTCCACCTTGACTCGACTTGGCGGAACCACAGCCTTCGAACGGCTACTAGGACGGCGCCTTTGGAACTCCCTCGAACTGACTTGAGGAAAGAAACCATGAATGACCACCCAAAAGAAAACTTTTAACTAAAAAGGCAGCTCTTTCGAGCCAAGCCTTAGAAAACTGCTTGCTTTTAATCAATTAGCTTTGATTTAGCAAATGGTGTGTTTTAGTGAGTTAGGAAGGGGTGTTTATATAGGTAGAGGGGCTGGGAACAGGTTTCACATTTTCCAATGTGGGAAAACTGACCAAAAGTACCAAAACTACACAGAAGCCTTTTGGGACCACACAGTTAGCTTTTTGGACCACACAGCAGGATGGGGGACCGCACAGGAGCATGGGGGACCGCACAGGGTCAGTTTGGGACCACACAACCTCTGTACGGAATCGCACAGGCCTTGTGTGGTTCCTGAAGGGCCCTGTGCGGTCACCCAAGCCAAACCAAGGTCCTTTCTTTGATTTCTTTGATCCTTTCTTGCCGTTTCAATTTTTGAGTCCTTTTTGCATGTTCACGGGTTTAGACGGTGCGAAATTCAGGGTTCACAGTTAGCCATAGGGTTCACAGCTAGCCATAGTGTATACATTTGACAAGTTTCGATCCTATTTGATCTTGTCCAAAGTAATTGTGTATACTGGCCACTCGACTCTTCGTTATCTCTTATCCAAAACATATGCTAAGTCGCGGTTGATTAGATGGGTATTCTCGCCTTGAGAATCCTCATCTGGAAAAGCTCATAGAAGAAGATATCAATGATAGTTTCCCAGATGAGCAGACGTGTGCTATGGTAAGTAAGGTAAGTACTCTTCACTCTAAAATTCCTTAGTTTACTTATTTTGTAAATTATCTTGCTGCTAGGATACTCCTAAAAGGACTCACATCTCAACAAAAGAAGAAATTCTTTGCTGATTTAAAATATTACTTTTGGGAGGATCCTTTCTTGTTTCGAATATGTACTGATAAGGTCATGAGAAGATGTGTGGCATACCCGGAAACCATAAGTATATTGAAACATTGCCACAAAGGACCGGCTGGAGGACATTTGGGGCCGAGTAGAACTCCACAGAAAGTTCTTGAATCAAGTTTCTACTGGCCCATATTGTTTAAGGATAGCCACCGCTATGTACATGAGTGTGATCGATGCCAGAGGTCAGGTAATATCTCTTCTCGTTATGAAATGCCTCAAAATGATATTTTTGTTTGTGAAATGTTTGATGTTTGGGGTATTGACTTCATAGGACCTTTTCATAGTTCCTTTGGTAATAAATACATTTTTGTAGCTGTTGATTATGTTTCAAAATGGGTTGAAGCTCAAGCTTGATGCTAGGGTTGTGGTTAGATTTTTAAAGAAGTTATTCTCCAGGTTTGACACACCAAAGGCAATAATTAGTGATAGGGGAACTCACTTTTGTAACACTCAATTAGAAAAAGTATTTAAAAGATTAGGTGTTACACATAGGTTAGCCACCCCTTACCATCCTCAAACAAATGGCCAAGTGGAGAATACCAATAGGGAGTTAAAAAGAATTCTTGAAAGAACCGTGGAGTGTTCTAGAAAAGATTGGTATGAAAAGTTAGATGATGTTCTATGGGCTTATAGAACTGCATTCAAAACTCCTTTAGGCACTACACCTTACAGGTTAGTTTATGGAAAAGCTTGTCATCTACCTGTTGAAATTGAACATAAAGCATATTAGGCTATTAAATAGATTAACCTTAACCTAGCTTTGGCAGGCCAAATGAGAAATTTGTAGGTTAATGAGCTAGATGAATGAAGATTGATAGCCTATGACAATGCCTGGATGTATAAGGAAAGAACTAAGCAATGACATGATGCTCGCATCAAGCAGAAGCGGGAGTTTCATGTTGGTGATCAGGTTTTATTATATAATTCTCGGCATAAACTTTTTCTTGGTAAGTTAAAATCTAAATGGTCAGGACCGTTCATAGTGAAATAAGTCTTTCCCTATGGAACTGTAGAGTTTACTCACCCTGAAAAGGGTGATTTTGAGGTGAATGAGCAAAGATTAAAACTTTATTTTGGAGGTGAGGTGGAAAATGCTAAAGAGATCCTTCATCTGCGAGTTTTGGACTGAGAAATTGGTCCTTACCGTCCATCTAACACGACGTTAAAGAAGCGCTGAATGAGAGGTAACCTATTGTTATTTTAGTTTTTCTTTAATTTTGCTTATTTTTGTTTTTGGGTGATATAATTCTTGGCTAAGTGTCTTAGAGTTGAGATAACAAAATATATATATATAGACAGCTACACACCTAGGTACAGGCCCATGTTTTAAGAAAATGAAATTCTCAAGTTGGTACATAGAGCTACACGCCCAAGCACATGGGCTTGTACTTGAGCCTGTAGAGAAAATGAAAAAAATGAGAATTCAGGCTGAGAGCCACACGCCCAGTATATGGGCTTGTACTTGGGCATGTTCTTCATATGCAATATTTTTAAATTTTGTACCGAGAGCTACACGCCCAAGTACAATCCCATGTACCAGGGAGTGTAGATTTTTTTTTTTAAAACGCATGTTCTCTTTTATTCTCGCTGCCCACTCACGTTCTTTCATTTCTTTTTCTTCTTCTCTCCCTTTTCACTCAATTTTTTCTCACTCAAGCTTTGAAATCATCTCCCATTCCTTCAAAATTCACACTCTCACATCATTTCAAATTAAAGCCTGCAATTTTTTTTTGCAAGTTTCTTGGGTAGAATTGTGATTGTGAGGGATACTTGAAGTTTTTGGCAATTTCTTTCTTCTCATTAATCTAGGTATGATTTTCTAAACTTGATTTCTTTTTCCCAAGATTAAATTAGTGAGTTTGCGTACTAATTTGTCCATGATTGATATATTTCTTGAAATGGGTATTGGGGATATCATTGTAATGGGTAATGGTTGTGAATTTGAAAATTTGGGATGAATGGAATGTATGAATTTCATTGAATTGTGTGATTTTGGGTTGAATGGATGAATTTGAAATTTAAAATGAATGTTGGGTATGGGTTTATTTTAATATGCACCCATGGGTTTTGGTGGCTTGAATATTAATATGTGGGTTTTGGTTTGAATGTTGCTTGTAGATTGTTCTTGTGACAGATTTGAGGGAGTTGCTTCAAAAATTTGAATGAATATTCATCCAAAATTTGTTGTTATGCTGCCCAATTTTCTATTATTTGTCATTAGCTATAATATACTATGTTTTAGGTGGTTTTTGGTTTGTTTTTGTTTTTGGTTGTTCGTCTTGTAGGATGCCTCCACGTCACACCTGTTACTTCACACCGTGCACCACCTCCCATAAAAAGACAGAGGGATGACTCCAGTAGTGCACCGCCTCCTCCACTAACAGCGGCACCAGAGATTACATTTTTCACGAACCATCCCTGTATACAATTCACTGAGGTTGAAGCTAGATAGAGGTTCACAGCATTAGTAAACAAATCATTCGAGCCCAATAGGATGATTGATTGGGCAGCCATGGATAAGGTGGGTTTGTCTAAAGAGCTTTGCCAGTACCTCCATCATCCTGGTTGGGAAGCATTCTTCAATATATTGGAGGTAGCTTATAAATATCTGACTATGGAGTTCCTCTACACACTCCAGCTGGATAAGAAAAAGTTGAGTTGGTCAGACCAATGGATAATCAGATTTAGATTGGGCACCACCAGCTTTCAGATGAGTATAAATGAGTTTGGGGTTTGATTAGGACTTTACTAAGAGTCAGAGATAGATACACAAGAATACCAAGATGCTTTGGTTGATTTTACAGAGTCTGTGACAGAGCCCTACAGAGCATGGGATGATCTATTCGTGAGGGCTTTCAATTATGCAGCTACCAGTTCCAAAGCTTCCCATCTAGCTTCGGTCAGTCTCAGATTGGTCCATAATCTCATTCCTTATACCATTTTCGGGCGCCGAGACAGTACAGGGGTGGTTGGTTTGCGAGATTTATTCTTCTTGCTATGTATAGTCAAACGCCAGCGGTGTAATGTAGCCTATGCACTCATCCATTATTTATATTCCGAGGCTAGGAAAGGGTCGAGGGGTGGATTATTTGGCGGGATGTATGTGACCCGATTGACCAAGTCTTTGTGGGTACTTGCTGCTCTTCCCCCAATGACCATGGATGAGATGTCGAGTCCTATCGGTTTGATGATTTTGAGGAGGATGGGCATTCCACATGCTGAGGGAGACAATTATTCCATTCAAGGTGCACCACCTCCACCTCTAACACCTACTCCTACTGACCCACCTCTACCACCAACATCTGATATCCCTGGACCTTTAGGAGCCACAACTTCTGCCGACCCAGCTGGACCTTTTGGTTTTGCCCCACCGCCTTCTGTTTTTCCTACTCCGACATATCAAGACTGGGTGCATACCATAGGCGATCCGGAGGTTGAGGATCGCAAGATGTCAGATTTAGAGAGGCAACTATGCATAATGGAGAGCAAGGTGGGGAGATTAGACCATCAACAGCAGCAGATTCACATGCTGTAGAAAAAGATGATGAACCTGATGTGGAAATAACAGCGGAACATCGAAGATCGATTGGGCCGAAAGGCAGAGCACAGGTGATGGATGGAGCACTCGATGATGGAGTTCTTTTAGTATTCGGGATTTGTCCCTTCCATACAGCCACCTCCATCACCACCATCCTCACCTCCGGTAGATGATGATGAGCCTGTTGAAGTTGATGATTTTATGGCCCCCACAGATGAGGACTAGTTTTATTTTATTTTATTTTATTTTATCTTTATTCATTTCGTATTTATTTATTTTTGTTTTATTTATTTTTTGTTTAATTTATTTTTTGTTTTATTCATTTTTGTTTTTCATTGTATTGGCCATGTCATGTAGAAATTATGGGAGCCAAATGAAGAATGCAAGCATCATCTACTTTCATGAGTCATGTATTTATCATTCCTTTTAAATATAATAAAGAGAGACTTTCATTTTGTAGATCATATCTTGCCGCATTGCTGCTCTAATTTAATTCACATTGAAAGAAATTGCAAGTATGAGCTCTGAAACACCCATAATCAAGATGGAACTTGGTCCATCTAAACCTCCTAAGAGTGCCCCTAAGATAGCCATGACCCTTGAACAACTCACAACCTTTTATGCCTATCGTAGGGCCTATCCAGCTGAAAATGAGTACACTTTCACCCTAGAGGAGATAGTGAAAATGGAGGAGGAAAAAGAGGCTGAAAATGTGATGAGGGTTGTTGATCCTTCTAGTGCAGAAGACAATCCAATGCCGAGAGAATTACCCACTAGGGGGGGGGGCAACCCGACGAATGTGAAGAGGGGTAGAGGGCGATGAAGGAAAGAGAAGTAAAAAGCTGATTTAGTCTAGTTTAGGATGCATTGAAATTGACTATATCAACTAATGGCAATTATAAGCTAGGGATATTTTCTTTCTTTCTTGTAAGGTCAATGATTAGTTTTCTATTATGCGTGTATTGTTGTTTTCAATTATGATCTATACTAATTCAGCCTGTTGTTTTTCGCAATTGATTACCTCATCTAATTCTTGTTTTTGCATATTGCAAGCTGCATGCCCAAATCGTGACCTTATTCATGTGAACAATTTCAGGGTAGTACTCTTTTCTCCCTTCTTTCTATTTTCTTTATCTCTAAAACCTTGAGGATAACGTGTTACTTAAGTGTGGGGGGATTGTTTAAGGGTATGCATTGTGGGTTAGTAAATTGAATTGAGATAGTAGTATGAAGTGATTTTGACTCTCTTAATGGATGAATTTTCATTTAAATGACAATAACTTGCTGTTGCTTTTCTTAATGAACTTAATCATCTACCAAAAATTGGATGTGGTAGTAGTGTTAGGAAGTTAGTTTAATTGATTGGAGTTTGAGTTCTTCGTTAAATTTTTATGCTTATTTTATTCCATTGTAATTTTTGTTAAGGTTTGGTAGAAATTCCTAATATTCTAAAGAACTAGATTATTTTTTTTTAGGATATAAAATAAGTTGATGTGAATGAGTAAAAGGAGCTTTAAATTTTAATCTATTCTGCTATTCTTGACTCATTAAAATCCTAGAGTTGAGATTATGAATAATGCTAGTAGCCATTTGAAATTGTGATTCTAGTTGAGTAACCGAGGGTCGGCATCACAAATATTTATACTCATGTCAAAAGGCTAGTATGACAATTCAAACAAGGTCTTGCTCCAGGAATTAAAAAAGAAAGAAAGAAAAAAAAAAAGAAGCCAAGGAAGTTGTCAAGTACCAAGGAGAAATTTTTTATGAATCTACTTTGCTTAAACTTTTGTTGCTATGGAATAGTTTGCACAAATCTTTAACTATGTAGTCTAGACTTGAGAATTTCTGGAATTTGACATGAAAATCTCTTGATATGACTATCATATTTGAGAATGGTACTTGATTAAATTTTTTAAGCATTCATGATGAGTGAGTTGTTGTTTATTTTGGTGAGTTATTCTGACATTGAGAGAGGAAATTTTATTTCAAACTGATATCTTGATTTAATTTGCTTGAGAACAAGCAATTGCTCAAGTATGGAAGGATTTGATAAGTGCTTATTTGATTAGATTTTATCCCTTGTTTTTACTATGTTTTCATCATTAAAAGGGGTTTAATTTTTTTGTTAAGTGTGTTATCAGAATAACTTGAGTGATTAAGCTGATTCGGAGACCATGGATTGGTTTGGAAATTGCAAAGCTAAGGAGCAAATTTAGTGAATTTTGAGCAAAGAATCAAAGTCACAGTAGCCTGCATGCCCAAGTACAAGCCTATGTACCAGGGCATGTTCCTGCCCCTGTACCTGGGTGTATTGCAGCCCATGTTGAAGAGCTGAATTTCGAAAAGAGGCAGAAGCCAACATGCCCTGGTACGTGGGTGTGAAAATGAAAGATTACACCTTTAAAAGACATTTTTTGAAGATAAAGGAAGGGGGATATAGTGGATTCTTTTGAAGGGTTTTCCATACCTGGAGAACTTTTTGGAGAAGAAGAGATAGATCACAGCCGAAATCAAGGTGAAGAACAAGATTCAAGTAGATTTGAAGGGATGATTCAAGATTGAAGAGAGGATTCTTAATAACTTTTCTATGGATTGTTTGAGATTTCTTAACCTTATTTCTTATTCATTGTTCTTTTAGATTTACCATGAACTAAACTTTATTTATCTAGATGGGACGAACCCTAGTTTTGATTGTATGGATTGAATGATTGGGTTTTTAATTAAATCATTTTTGGATTGAGTTATATTCATGATTTATTATGATAAAGTATGATTAACAATTACTAGCTTGTTGATTTGATACTTGATTTCTTATTAAGGTGTAGAGATACCCTTGATTTGATATGATCACTCATAAATATTGGGGATTGCTTGGGACACTAGAGATAGGTTTACAAAATCATTTGGCTTTAATTCCTTGATCTTAATGCTTTACCTAATTGATTGAATAAGAAGAGATTCTATTTAATATTTGCTCAGGGAATAGGGGATTAACTCACTTGATAAAGGTTTAATTGTAATTTTACGATTGTCAACTCGATTCATTGCTTGATTTAATTGATTATGTAACTCATGAAATACATGAGGAGCTAGGGGGAGCTCCTATCTAGATATCTAATTCATTAATTACTTCTCATTAATTTTGCCAATTTTTTGTAGTTAATTAATATAGTTTAATTTTCAATTTAATTTAATTTAATTTTAATCTTCCTTGGAATTTAATTTACTAGACAATAGTTAACGTTTGAGCTAATAATTAAAATAGTTTCCTTGAGGGATCGACCTCTTTTATGCTATACTACCCGAACGATAGGTGCGCTTGCCTGTAGCTAGGGTATAATAGACTTGGAGTTTATTTAACCTGGTGGAAGTATAAAATCGGACATTAAGATTCACGAAGGCTTATGTGGGATGCACATAGGGGGAAGATGTTGGCAATGAAGGCAATCAGGCAGGGATATTATTGGCCTTGGATGATGGAGGAAGCAATGGCATTCATCAGGGAATGCCCATCCTGCCAAAAGTTTGATCTTGGCAAGCACGTCCCAGCAGTAGAGCAAATGCCAATTTCCAGTTCATGGCCTTTTCTGAAGTGGGGAATGGATATAGTGGGACCTTTCCCATGGCTTTAGGTCATAGGAAATTCCTTCTCGTAGCAGTGGAATATTTCACCAAATGGGTCAAAGCAGAGCTGCTGGCCACCATCACTGCCGAGAAAGTAATTAACTTTTTATGGAGAAATATTATATGCAGGTTTGGCATTTCATACCATATTGTCTGTGACAATGGGAAGCAGTTCGACAATGTCAAAGTGAGAGCTTTTTGTTCAGGGCTCAACATCAGACAACACTTCTCGTCTGTAGCCCATCCACAAATAAATGGCCAGATATAAGTAACCAATTGAACGATCCTACAAGGGTTAAAATGAAGAATGGATGAATATGACCGAAGTTTGGTAGATGAGCTATAGCATGTCATTTAGGCTTACAGGATCACTCCAAGGCAGCTTACTGGTGAGACACCCTTTAGCTTGACTTATGGCACATAAGCTATCATTCTTGTAGACATAGGTATGCCCAGTGGGAGAGTCAACTACTGTAGAGATGAAGTAAACAACTAGGTAAGAAAGATAGACCTTGATCTCCTCGAAGAGCTTAGAGACATTGTTTGCATCCGAGTAGCAGCTTATAAATAACAAGCTTCCAATCACTTCAATAAAAAAAGTTAAGAACTGGGTGTTCAGCGAAGGAGACCTGGTCAAGAGATTCCTCGAAGCTAGTGGAAAGCATGAAGGCACAAGAAAATTTGCCTCGACATAGGAAGGACCATTCAAAGTCGAAAAGGTTATAGGACCAGCTACATACAAACTTATAACTATGGAAGGTGTCAAAGTTTCCCACACATGGAACATACAGCACCTGAAGATGTACTACCAATGAAAATCAATAAAAAAAGCAGTTATCACAAGTTTATTTATTTTATTTTTGAATGTATGATTCACAATCGAATGAATGAAAGCATGATCTAGAGGAGCTCGCTGAATGTGGAGCCTTCACAAGAATTAAGGTCGTTAGGGTCAACTCAAAAGAGGAAAGTATAGGCTAAAAAGGCCAATTGTGATGAGTACTCCAGGTTAAGTCCATGAAGCTCCTCGTAAAGAAGAAGCGAGAAGTCCTAGCTAGGTGTGCTCAAAGGACGAATGCTTAGGCTTCGGCCCAAATAGCGATGTAGTTCAGGAAATATCTAATAGGAGAAAGACCCAGTACGACTAGGCGAAAGTTCGCGAGGCAGTTCCTTTGTTGAGTAGGAATGAAAGTCCTACGCTAGGGCCTTTTTGTACTTAGCAATGCTTGAAATAATAGTCTTAGGAGGAGCCATTTGGATGGAGTTAGAATGAAATAGAAGAAGAAGAAATTCAATGAAAAAGAATAAGAAAGCAAGAGGAAATGATATGCAACAAGAGAGAGAGAGAGAATGCAAGTAAAAGAACCCTAGAAGCAAAGGAGGGATGGGGGTATTTATAGAGGGAAAAATCCCTTTGAAATCGCTAAAGCATTTAATAAAAAAGACAACTGACGACTGTAGTTTTTGTCTCTTGAAATTCATTGTCGTTATGAATGACATGTGGCACAATACGTAGGCAAAACGTAACTCACATTTAATGAGCAGTCATGTCTGATGGGATTGAGAACATCTCGATGGTTCGGGTTCTTTCACTAGAAGCCATTTCATCACGAAGTGACCTCACCGTTCAAATCGCTTCGATAGGCATTTAAACCGTCGCAACGATTTGATTATTCCCAGTTTAAGTTATCTCCTTACGAATCTAATTGACTATTCAGATTGCTTTGATTAGCTAAAATGAACTCCAAGTAGTGAAGAGGTATCTTCGGTAGCATGCTCCACGACGAAGACTAAATTGTTTCAACTAAGGCTTCATTTTGAGTCTTCACCTCAGTAAAACAGGGGGGCCTTTGATGAGGGATAAAAATAGCCCTAATATTAAATGGGCCCAGAATGGACAAAAGACCACATATCAATCCAATAACCAGGCAAGGTTTGGGCCCACTAAAGAAGCCCATTTGAACCAAGCCCAAAAGAAGAACCTTTTACACTTGTTTGTCAAGAAGACTTCACCTTTACTTTTTGGCCTTGCCAAGCCATCCCAGCAAGAAGCTTGTTGGGCAAGCTTCCTAACTATAGTAGATGCACTCAGTACCAACGTCAGCATAGGGATGTCAGAACATGCATGCCTCCAGGTGGCGCTTCCTTCACCTAATACATTCTCTCTCCAATCACATCCTAGCAACTGCCAAAAAGGTAGAATACAGCCTACTTTGCTCCACTATTAGCAACAGATCCGCACCAGTCATTATCAAGGCAATCGGACAGGCCGGCGGAGCCGCCAAGTCATCCGGCGGCTGCCGCTAGACAGGCCGGCGGAGCCTCCAGGTCATCCGGCGGCTGCCGCCGGGTCAGTCCGGTACTGTCCCCACCTGTATCCCAAAATTACCCTTTTGCCCTTCAGTCTGATTTTTTTAACTTCAAAAGGCCCTACCCTTTTGGACTTTTCACTCTTTCACTACCCAAATTACCCTCACCTCATTTTGCCTATAAATACCACCCTCCCCTCCTTTATTTTCGACACCTCAAGCATTTGTGATTGCTATCCACTTGCTTCCTCTCTCTCTCTCTCTCTCTCTCTCTCTAATTAGTTTTCTCACTTATCAATTAGTTAATTAATTAAAAATCAATTTTAATTAATTTTTCAATTAGTTAATTAATTAAAAATCAATTTTAATTAATTAATTAATTAATTTTTCAATTAGTTTTAATCTCAATTAGTTAATTAATTAAAAATTAATTTTAATTAATTAATTAATTTTTCAATTAGTTTTAATCTCAATTAGTTAATTAATTAAAAATTAATTTTAAT